>QKYT01000323.1:55668-86428 GCA_003550305.1 Glomus cerebriforme | reverse complement strand
GTTATTATTGTTCTAGGACAATGACCATTGATCACTATCGTTATCTTTCCAAATCCGGTATTAAATGAATCCAAGTTAGTCAATAAATCAAGTTAATCAAGTATATTAATATGGGATAATTCAATAATCCTTTTTTTTTTTTCTTATTCAAACTTCGTTTATATAATATATTTTTTTTTTTTAAAAAAAAAAAAATGATTCCAAATATTATAAATAATTTACTTGGTAATGAGACTGAAATTTTAGAAACTGCAAGAGTTTCTGATGAAACTACTGGAGGTACATTTGGTGAAAATTTTTCACTTCATGTCATACCAATTGAAGGAAAAAAAAATTTATTTATGAATAGAATTTCTTATAATACACAAACTAACGCTTATTATGAAAATGGAATTTTATCTCATAAATATTTAAAAAAATGGGGAATGGGAACTGAAAATTGGGATAATATTGAATTAAAAATCGAATATGATTGGAAAACAATTTATTTAGCAAGAATGCCTAATTATGAAAGAATGAATGATGATGGTGAAATTTCTTGGAAATTTAATTATCGTATTGGAAATTATATTATAAATTCTCTTAATTTAAGATTATCTTATAATATTTATGATGATTTTGCTAATGTTCAATGGTTTATTAAACCTTTATCTAGTATAAAAAATCCAAATCCTATTTGGCAATTAATTCATTTTGATCCTTCTGAACATAATGTAAATGAAATTAAAGATGTTACTCAATTTGTTAAAGATGAATATGGTTTTATATTAAAAGCTCATTTAAGTGGTGGTGAAGAATCTGAAATTCAATGGCAAAAAGCTCAATTATTTAGACAAAAATGGAGTATTTTATCTAGAAATTTAATTGTTGAAAGTAATGATACTTTTGGTTTAGATGTTAAAGTGGAATTAAAACCTGATATTATTGTCGATCCTCCACAATTTTATGATGATTTAGATGAATCAACAAGTGATTTTGTTATTCATTATGAATTTTCATCTGATGATAATCAAAATACCTCGGAATTTAAAGATTTTCATGTTCATTCAAAAATATTAAATGAACACTTTAAAGAATTATTAGAATCAAAAATGATCGATTCTCAAGATAAAACTCTTACTTTAACTGATGCTGATATTTCTTATAAATCATTAGAAATTATTCATAAATATATTTATACTGGTACCTTACCAATTATTGATGATTATGATGAATGGGTTACATTATTACGTTATGCTTCTAGATTTCTTATACCTACTTTAATTCAAAGGTGTGAAAAGGCATTAAAGGATTATTTGAATCATGATAATTTAAATGAGATTGAAAATATTGCCGAGGAATGTGATGCTAAGCAATTATTACAATGTTGTAGAAGTTTTGAATTACCAGTAGATGATTACGATTAAAAGATGAGAAATTAGATGGAATAATCTTTTAGCGACTTGTTTTTTTAATTTTTTATATTTTAAGAGATATGAATTTTTTATTTACGTGAAAAATAAATAATATTTTTTTTTAAATAATTGAACGTGATCATAGATCATCGGCTGTTAGCAGATTACGCGTTTATTTAAATAACATTTACAAACCTTTGTATAGTGTATTATTTAATAAAAAGAAGGAAAGTCACATGATACCGGATAAACGGCACGACGGAACATAGCCGAATAACTAACAATATTACGTCATCGTACCGTATTCATGAAAATGTGCAAAGTTTAGCAGATGTAGTAGAAACTTGACTCAAGTTTTTGATTATTAAAAATTATTAAAAATTTAAAATTGATATCAAATTGTCACAATCATTTTTGCTTTTTCTGTTTCGATAAACGTCTTGTTAAGTTCATCCATGATCTTAAAATTTACTTCATTTATCAAATTGCATTTTAATTTATTTATTTCCATATATCAGTTTTCGAATTTCTATTAACAATTTTTTCCTTTGCCATAATAATTGTTATTATTGTTTTAAAGGTTGATTCATAATATAGTATTTACACTAACGATTTCTATTCTAATAGATAATTCAGCACAATAAATATATTGAAATGTTGCACGAATTTGTTACACGGATCCTTGGCGCATAAAAGAAATTTCTTTTTTGGAACCGGTTAAGGCAGTGATGTGCATTTATGCTTCCAATAGAATAAAAATTAAAAAGAATCTTCCAATTCAATACAATATATTAAAAGATTATGCTTCCAAACCTTCCAAAAGTGCTTCCAAAGGTACTTTCAATCTTCCAAGTACACAACACTGGGTCTGTTAACCCGGTTAAAACGCAGATCATCGCTAGTTAAAAAAAGTTCGATAGGTTAATTCCGATTAAAATTTAATGCTGGCCAAAATTTAACGAAAAATTTTTAATTCTGGCCGGTATTAAAATTTGACCGGAATTAAGTTTTAACCGGTTAATCAACTGGTTAAGGAATAAGGAGTCGAAATTTTTTGGATCAGTTACAAGCTTCCATTTTAATTATATTCTTTTCTCCTGATATACTATTTAACTAATTTGGTGTAAAAAAAGTATTTATTAGTTATTATAATCATTTCTTGAATAACTTATCAAGCTATGGGTTCGAAAATGTCTAAAAAGTGTGAAGAATGTAAGCATCAAAGTAATCATTACTGGTGTAACGCATGTAACGCAAAAAAGTTTCAACAAAATTTCAAAAATTGGACTAGTGGTGATGATGATATTGACAAATTTATTCAAGACACTCAGCTATCAGCAACTAGTTCTGAAAAAGTATTAGAGTGGATACCTTATGACAGATTTAATGATATTAAATATATTGCAAAAGGAGGGTTTAGCAAAATATATGGAGCAAGATGGATTGATGGATATATTTATAATTGGAATGATGAAAATCAAGGTTGGAAAAGAAGTGGAACTACATATGTAGCTCTGAAAAGTTTAAATAATTCAAAAAATGTTACATTAGAATTCATCAATGAGGTATAAATTAATTTACTATTTAATGAAATTTTGAAATATGATCTTTATTAATGAAATTTTTTATTTTAGATTACATCACATCATAAACTTATGAATGGTTCCTATTCTATTATTAAACTTTATGGAATAACTCAAGATCCAGATACAAAAAATTATATAATGATTTTGGATTATGCAGCTCGTGGAAATTTACGAAATTATTTAGATAAATTTTATAGTAAATTTGGTTGGAGAAATATGTTTTATGATTTATATTATATTGTAAATGGGCTTAATGAAATTCATGCAAATGAATTAATTCATCGAGATTTACATATTGGAAATATACTTTATAGTAATAGAACTGATAGAAGTTGTATAACAGATATGGGATTGTGTAAACCTGCAGATTATGATGTATCAGAAAATACAAAAAATAGCACTTATGGCGTTTTACCTTATATTGCTCCTGAAATTTTAAGAGGACGAAATTATACCAAAGCTTCTGATATTTATAGTTTTGGTATAATTATGTATGAAGTAATTTCTGGATTACCTCCATACCATGATGTGAGTCATGATGAAAATTTAGCAATGAAAATCTGCCAAGGACTTAGACCAAGGTTTAACATTAAAGTACCCCAATTGATTGTACATTTAATTAAAAGATGTTTAGATGCAAATCCATTAAATCGACCGACAGCAGGTGAAGTTAAAAATATTTTACTTCCATGGTGGAAATATTTTAATAATCAAACAAAATTAAAAAAGCAAATTGAAGAAGCAAATGACATCAATTTTAATCATTTACAAACTAGTAGTAATGTACCTTCTATCAGTTTATCATATGAAACACATTCTGAGGCCATTTATACAAGTAGATTACTTGATTTTAATAATCTTCCTGAACCAAAAAATTCTGATGATTATTATAACCAATATGATAATATTATAAGCATGGAATATTCAGGTAAGTAAATTTTTATTTATAAATTATTGTGCTTGCGACGATTAATATCACAGATATTGTTCAAATGCAAATGATGATTGGATAAGATTTAGGTCATAAATCCGTCCATCAGATTGAACAATATCTGTATATTTATCAAAGCAAGCACAATAATTATTTTTATAAAAATATGAAATAAACTAATAATTTTATTTCATTTGATAGAAACTCTACAAATTGATGTTTCTCAGTTGAAAATTAATGATGGTAAAAATTTGACATACTGTATATACAACTTTATTATGGTATAGTAACATAATGATCGTTAATTTTATAATTTATATATTTTTTTTAGATCAAAATAATGAATCTAAGGACAAGGAAAATTTTATGAAAAAAATTTTTCTTTAATGTTAGATTTCTAATTTGTGTTTTTTTTTCATTCAGACTTTTTTTTTCTGATCTTATAATTCAAAATCCTATTTAATGTTAGATTTTTCTGTAAAATTTTTTATATAATATTAATTTTAAATCTTTTATATTTATTGATCAATAAATTTTATCATTTTAAAAAAAAATTTAAACAATAATTTTAATGTTTTTAATGTCATTAATATTAAAAGTATTTTATATTTCAATCCTAATGATACACATTTCTGCATGTTAGATAAATAGGTTGTTTTTTTGTGCTTGTAAATTTTTATGTATTAGTAGTTATTATGATTTACTTCTAAACTACAACTTAAAAAATATATATACTGTACCTAAATTCGACTTGGATATCCCTGAACAATCCTATGTCTAAATTTTTAAATAATGATGATGTTATGCTTCTAAATTTCTTATGCCCACTTTAATTCAAGGTATTAAAAGACATTAAAAGTTTATTCGAATCATGATAATTTAAATGAGATTGAAACTATTACAGTGTTGTAAAAGTTTTGAATTACCAAGATATGTGTTGAGAAATTAAATGGCGAAATAAGAGTAAATTTTTGTTCATTTTTTATTTATTTATTATACTTTAACAGATATGGATATTTATTTTAAAGATGCTACTGTATATTTAAACTTAAACTTAATTAAACATTGATGAGAGCGATCCCATTATTGGTAAAATTCCTGGCGTAATATTTAATGTAACTTTAAGGAAGTCTTTGGTTCTTCGTATGATTTCATAAAACCAAGTTACGCAACTATGAAGTGTATCACGCAAGTGTATTAATAAGAAATCAATATTATAGTTACATTTTTTAATTATAATTTGATCATTTTCATAATTGTTTTGATTGAATTGAATATAAAATTTTTTTCAACTTCTATTTGATAACAATTTCAGCAAATATTGCTAAAGAATTATAAACATAATCTCGAAGCTCTTTATTAAGTACTATTAGTGAAAAACATATTCGTTCTAAAACAATAACCCAAGTTCTTAAATGTAACTCTAATCTGATTACGTTTTCTTTTGAATAATAATTAAAGAGAGTATTAGTTAAAGCTTCTAATGAATTTGCTAAAACTTGAAATGAGAATTCATTTTGTAAATTTTTAAAAAGTAACTCAAGTGCATATAGATATTTTGATCTAGTCAGATTTTTTAAAAGTTCTTCTGCTTTGTTATCTGGCGTAATGAATCCATTCTTTTCCAATTTATGATTGTTGCGGGATTGTTAATTTCTAAATTTATACCTTGGAACAGTATTTGGATTTTTGCTAGACGAACTTCCGCTCTATATACAATACACTATTACATAAATAATTAATGCTTCTTAAAATTATAATTTACCTGGCTTGAACTTTCATATTTCTTTTTGTTACAAAAGAACTATTAATTTTAAAAATAAAACAATATTGAAACCTTTATTTGTAAATTTTTTAATCAGGATACTTGTAACAATTATAACGTGTCGCATCCGGTCGAAACAATTCACAAAATTTAAAAAATTATTTTATTTATTAAAAAAATATTCTTTAATACATTTAATAAAATAAAATTACTTAAAAATAAGAAAATCTAATATTACTGCATTTGTATCATTTTGTTGTATCTTTTCTTATATTCCTTCATTATCCTTTCTAATTTATTTCTATTATTATTGTTTNTTTTTGTTGATTTTATTCTTATATTTTATTTTTTTTATATCATTATTCCTGCCACCTTATTATATCTTTTATTCCCAACTTTTTTCCATAATTAAGTGACTGGCATCTTTTTTCTAGGCCAGTATACCTTTCTTTGTTAATATGCATTTTTTCTTCGAATTGTTCTTTCGATCTTGTCTCTTCTTTGACTTTGTCTTCATTTTTGGAAATGTTCTTTGATTTCTTATTATTGGCAACCTGTTTCTTTCATTTTTCTTTGTCCAATAATTTGTTATATTTCTTGTTTTCCTTTTAATCATTCACCA
This sequence comes from Glomus cerebriforme, assembly GCA_003550305.1. Taxonomy (NCBI): domain Eukaryota; kingdom Fungi; phylum Glomeromycota; class Glomeromycetes; order Glomerales; family Glomeraceae; genus Glomus; species Glomus cerebriforme. The sequence continues at coordinate 80,130 of QKYT01000323.1, read as the reverse complement.
GATAGCTTGCTTAATATATATCAGGAGTTGGCTTTTCGACTCAATTAATTTCTGATACTAGGAGCAATTCTACTAAATTTAATTCTGAAAAATCCCATTTTTTTTCCCTTCAAACAAATGGTTAAACTGGCTTGCGAGTTGGTATTAATGGTTTTAATTTTTTCTTTTAACTTGCTATCTGTATTTTTTCTTTATTTCTTTCATTCCACCTTTCTCTTTCTGCATCTTCTCTGTCATCTTCTATTTTCTTGTTGTATTATTTCTTTATCCATATTTTTCTATTGTTTTTTTTTATTCTAATCTTTTTTAGTTTTTTTAAACTTTTAATTTTTCACATTTCAACATGCTGAAGTTAATTTGAATATTTCTTTGTATTTCTTATTTTATTCTGAAGTGTTTTTATTTGTTGATATCTCCCCATCACTGATCTCGTTAGTCTTCAACATTTGCTTCATAAACATAGATATAGGGAAATGAAAAGGGAATTCTAATCTAAACCAAACCGTAGATAGGAGAGATACTCGACTATCTAACCGGTCTTTCCTTGCCTGATACGAAGAAGACCTCATATACAGTATAAGGAAGATAAGAGGAAGTTTAAAGGAATTTAAAAAGAAATCAAACCAGCCAGATAGGAGATACTCCGTATTCTATCTATTTTATAAATAATAACACGTTCTATTATTTGATTTTTAATTTTTGATTTTTTGAATAATAATAGAAGAGTCTATTTATCAATGTTAAATCATTTAATAGATTAGTACTGTAAATGGTCTAAAGGACTTAAAACTAATGGAATATTTGGTAATAATTATCTGTTCTCTTGCTAGAACTTCCTCATCATCATCAAGGTTTTCATAAATGTCATCATTTCCTCATCTTTTATCGAATTTTATCATTTTTTTCATGAGGATAACCTACTTTATTTTATAGTAAAGTAAGTTTTTTACATAAACAAAAAATATATTACACAAAACATATATTCTTTGCATATTACTTGCATATTTACCATTTTCTTTGGATTTTTCATTTCCTCAGTTAATTGTAATAGAGCCATGATTTTGTTCCCTTTAGTAGATAGATTACATTTCATAGATGTATATGTTGATGAATTGCTTACAGTATTAAGGCAGCCAAGGTCATCGTTAATTAAATTCTTTTCAATCGCAAGTAATAATAATAAAATTAGTTTCAAAAGAAACGGGTTTCTTGGATAACCTTAAATTAATTATAATAATTAATTAATTCTTACTTAAAAATACCACTGACACATCATCATCAAAACTAAGATTTATACTAATTTTATTCAGTAAATTTTTTACATTACTTCCTAAATTTTTATTATATTTATTACAGTTTTACTATTAAATCGAAACTGTTTAATGAAAAGTTAAAATCTCGGGATTTTGGACGGCACCTAATACAATAAATATTTGATTATATAAGTTTTAGCAAATATATATATATATATAAAGAATTTATGCATCGTTTTTTTATTAAAAAAATATGTATTATATATTAAAATTATCTTGTAAAGTAATAGTTTTTCAATAAAAAAAAATATTACAGCTGGTTTATTAAATCCTTTTATCCATTGGAGGTAAATCACGTATTATATTTCTGAAATTTGACTAGTTTATAAATAGAGCACGTCCGATATATAGCGGTCCATCATTAAAGACAACTTTTTGTGATTTAACGTCCTAAATGCAATAAAATCTGGTCCATTCCCCATCTATGCATCTCATTTCAGGATCGGAAAGTGTATAAGTTAGATGGTCATTTGTTAAACAAAAGTCTATCATTAAGCTTATAAATTCCTGCATTCCAATCCCGGTTGCTTGTGAATCGAGCATGCAATACAGATATAAAAGCATTGCATTAGCCTTACCTTTATGAAAAATAACAGCCCAGTCTAAACTTGGGTGCCGAAACGTTTCGGCTATATGCCGAATCCCAAATACCTTTCGACATATACAAGTTGCCGAAATCCCAAATCCCAAACCTATGCCGAAATCCCAAACCGATGCCGAAATCCCAAATCGATGCCGAAATCCCAAACCGATGCCGGAATCCCAAACCTCCAATATGGAAATGACCGAAATTTGGGATTTTTGGATTTCAGCAACGTTTGGGATTCCGGCATCGGTTTGGGATTTCGGCATCGATTTGGGATTTCGGCATCGGTTTGGGATTTGGGATTTGGGATTTCGGCAAATTTCTGAATCGACATTTCGGCATATGCCGAATCCCAAATATGTTTCGGCATAGGTAGGTTTCGGCACCCAAGTTTAGCCAAGTCGAAACTATGTTTCTTAACAGCTTATCGTTCACCGCAGGCAAATCAGCATGCTTAAAGATTCGTTGATGTTTCTCCAAAGGAAATAGGATCTGAAATAAGCTCAGCCCACTCTTTACAACGAATTTTATCATTTCCTGCAAGAAACATATAATAAATTGTTTATCAACATTTTCATTTGTAAATATAATAAATTTAATGCATATTAAACTTTTTTTTATTGCATTTTAATATTAGTTATGTAAAAATCAAAATAAACCTTATAACTGTTTTTTGTATATGAATATCCTTACTAGTGGGCAAACTTCTATTTAAAAAATGGAACTCTATTCGTGTAGTGGGAAATAAGTTTTCGCGTGGGTTTGCAACTAAAACTTGTCTTAAAAAAACAGCGTCTATGTTTTAATTTTTATTTCAAATAAATACTGTTTTAAATTTGAATAAAATTTAATACATTTTTTATTTATTTTAATAAGAAGTTTTTGTCATTTCAGTACTACGTGTCTATGCTCTCGTGTCATCGAAAAAATGGGCTGGTCTACTGACCACTGCTCTCGAAACACGTTCGTAAAAAAAGAATTGACTATCCTCATATTTCTATTTCTGGAATTCTGGAATGAATAAAAATTGTTTTCCTTTTTTTTTAAAAAAAAAACCTAAGCTATAGTAAATAATTCTTCAAAGATTTGCGTAAATTCATAAAGAAAATCCGAGAAAGCTCGGGCACGTGATCATAGTAAATAATTGTCACATCGCGTCACCCTCCTGTTTTCGTATCTGGAATTTTTTCGAGTGGTGAAATCTTATTCGTCACCTTGGTCAGTTGTCACGTGCCCGAGCTTTTTTGATGGTGAACGCTGAGGGAGTTATAATGTTATATATAATTGACGTAATCATCCCTGCTAGTTAAGTTGATTTTTTGATGTTCCAAACCTCTTCATCATATAGAATTGCTGTAAGTTGGGAATTTATCATTAGAGGAAGAACCTAATGAATCCACGTCCTGTTAAATTATTTAACTTACATGTCAGATTTAAGAAATAAACCTTGGGTTACACCTCAATTAAAAGTTACTAAAGATTAACTCAAATAAAAAATCAATTCAAAAACTTTAGAAAATCTATGGTCTACTGTAAAATAGTCGGTTTTATATTAACAATTCCTGCCGAATGAGTACGTGATAATTAAATCTTTGTTTCAAAATTTCTTGCCTTGGTATAAAGTATCTTAACTCTAGCCGAAATTATAGCGGCGACAATCACCAATAGAAAGCAATAATTTTTTATCGAAAAAACGCTTTTAAGTATTGTAAAACATATATATTATTATTTAATAAAGAAATTGACATCGCAGTTTTTACGTTATAACAAAATTGCCTCAATTTGAGAACAATGACAATTTGATCACAAATGTGAGTGTAATAGAATCAGAATCGTTAATCTATTTGTAATTTCCGCCTGTAGTTATGTCTTCGTTTGAAATAAAAATAAAAATAAAAATAAAAATTCACTCTACTTGTAATCTATAAAATAAGCTATTTAAGTTATAATGACTACGATAACTATACTATAATAATTTATAAAAATAATTTTCTCCTAACTTTTTAAAATAGTCTGAAAATTTGTGATACCGATCCTGAATTTGATCTCGAATGTTATCAATATTAATATTTACATTACCATTTATAATCTTCCAAATTTCCACCAATAAATTTATCATTTTATTTGATGATTGATAATTGCTAAGATTTAGATAATATCCAGTTAAGTTATCATCACGAAAAATATATTCCAATTCAGATTTTTTATAATCACCAATTAACAAATTATAAATGGTATGATTCACTTTTCTTTCTTCTGATTTTAATTTTGATAAATTATTTTCTTTAAAATCAAATCTAAATAATTTAGATTCAGCAAATGGTGAACAAGTTATAAATGTTTCGATAAAACACTTTAACATTGTATCATTATATAATAAAGCTGGCAAGAGTGTTAATATAATCATATGATTATTTTGATAAATGCCGCCTTCAATTTGAACCAAACTTCCAAGTATTTGTTCTTCTGGTTCATTTAATTCCAATTTACTAAAATATGTTGCGAGCTCAGAACCACCAATTGCGCCAATAAGAATTCCAATAGCTGCTCCAAAACCACTGCTTATTGAAGTACCAAGAGAACCTAAACCTGCAGCACCAATTGATTGTAAAATTGAAAGAAGACTTCCACGTTGAACCATACCTCCATACAATGACATAAACCAAGCCCCAAATGAACCTGCTGCAATACCTTCTACACCAAATCCTAACCCATTAATTATTGCTGCTAAAATAATAGGTGATATTAACCAACCAACTAATCCTATTGCCGATGCTGCAGTAGTTCCTGTTACCCAAGGAAAATTCCAAATATCTCTAATAATGGTTAGGTGTTCATTGTTTACAAATGCGGAGTATAAAACGATTGCAAATAATTTTATATCAGAAATAAGTATCGTCATTTTTTTTTCGGAAGTTGAAATATGTAAAAATTTTTTTTCAGAGAATCTTTTTAAAGTTTTTACTTATGTATAACGGCTGAACTCAAGTAGCACAGCAGATAACCGGAAAAGTCCGGAATTAATATTGCTCCTGCATAAAATTATTAATACTAAGTTTTTATTGATCGCAAAGTTTTTTTAGGGTATATAGCAAACATGTAGTGTATGGTTGACGCTGTGGTATGTATGGTATGTATGGTTCGATATACTACTTCAAAATTCAAACTTAGCCAGAATTATGCTGCATATTGAATTAATTGCATTTTTACTTATAAACATATATATTCTGCGTGTAATGATATAACTTTTGTATTTACCTTATAACTAAAAAAGGCAAAAACTTTTTTATAATGTTACACAAAGATATACTGTAATTATCTGTTATTAACCATCCATACATGTATGGAATAAATCACACACTACCTGTTTTTTTACGCTGTACATTATTGCACTTATTGCACTACGTATGGCAACTTAAGGTAGTTAATGTTTTTTTTAATTATTTCTGTATCATTTATCGATGATGTGACGTCATGAGCGTGCGCTTATTTTTTTTCACACAGTGTTCTTCGCAGTTCGTTTCGATCTTGTCATATAGTTAAGTACCGGATGATCTTTAAGATTTTATATCAGGATTCGAGATGTTTTGATGATAATCCTTGCTGCGAATATAAATGATGTTGCATAATCGCGTTGAAATGTTCACAGAGTTAGTGTTACATTAAATTCCCTTATTAAGAATCCTTATTTTCCATTCTAATAAAACCGCAATCACTTTTTTTCGCCTGTTAGTTTCTATTTTCTCATTTACAGAAGAACAACTAGAAGAAGCAAGTGGAAATTTCCAAGTCTCCTGTAAACTGGACTTAACTGTGAATACAATAAGTGGCACATGCCTTAAAGTCGGAGAACCATTCAAAGAACACGGCGAAATGTTAGTCTATGAATCAGGAGAAACGCGAAAATGGTTCTCACAAGACCAGCTAGTCTATTTCAAGTATCATATAACTTTAACATGTAGTTTAAATATTGATTTGTATTCATTCTACTACTACATTTATATATTTAGTTAACAAAGTCAAACTTATTTTTTTTAAAGAATGTTAGAATAATAGAACACGAAAATGGAGTTAGGACTCACAAAAGTGTCGGGAAGGCTAATCAAAGTGCCGAGAAAAAAAACGCAACCATATCCTTCCGTAACACTTACTCAAACCACCATTTGCAACGACAGTGAACATTGTAATAAAATTTCTGGATCCGTCAAATTTCTGACACAATCAAAATACACAAATAATGTGCTTCAAGACCTGCAGAGAGATAGTAGTTGGACTTAATTTTAGGTGGAAAATTCGGGAATTTGTATTAGATAAAGTAAGTGGCGAAATGAAATTAATTTGGCCAAAAATTAGCTCTTACAATATTGTTCCTAAGGAATCATACTGTACATTTATGTATTGACTTTACCAAATTATCATTTGATGTTACGACATGGGAGGTAGTTATGTGTTTGATCTATTAATCAGAATTTCTCAACATATTGATAACACCCTCTTAAAGAACCACAATACTTTTTTTTATTACACAATATGAATTTCAATATGTAATTTTCTCATACAAATAATAAAATCAATGGCATATTAACGCGAATTTTTTACATAATTATATATGTATTCGTGTGATTGGTGAGTGTGGGAATGTTATTATTTCTCGACCAAGTTTCAATACAACGAAGTGATTGATCCAGAACCTGAAATGTGCAGTACCATTCTTTCGAAAAAATTATTGCTCGGATATATAGTAGGATGGTTCATAGATTCATTGATAGATTTTAAGTTGCTATCATGTAATTTATCTCCGCATGTACTACTTAATAAATTTTATGGATATTCTTTGACGACCTTTACATATAGATAGTGTCAAATTCTTTATTGTAATTTTAAGGAGTACCGCTCTGATCGATTTCTACGATGAGGTCAAGTAAACGTAATTTCTTCCAAAAATGCATCTACTGCAAAACATATAAAAAAAAACATAAAATAAGGCGTGAGTTGATTAGTGATCTTTATCCACTTTTGCAAAAATCATTCAAACTTACCGTTATTTACATCGATTATTTCATTAATCAACCGAACAAGTATATTCCACCAAAGAATAAAAAAGGAATGGTAACACTTCAGTTTGATTCCAAAAAATGATATCACGATGTTAATTGATCTTTACGGTTTTATAGATTACGAAATCAAAGCGTACTTATTTTCTTGATCCTTTTAACATATTTCATAATCGTCTGTAGCTGAATTTTGATGCAAATATCAACCATTCGTTCCAATGCGTTATAGAACTTAAGAAAAAATTATCTCAATGATGTTATGAAAATATAAATGAGAATCCAACTAAAAAGAATAGGTTTCCACTCAAAGGTATATTTAAACAAATAAAAATCTTGAGTGTATATCATAATAAATAATAAATCCATTAAGGTTATCCTTTGATAATTCAACTAAACAAATTAAGAATGGAAATGGAGAAGAATTAGTAAATAAAATTATACAAAAAAATCAAAATTTACGAAGATATGATGAAACTTCAGAATCTTCCAATGTTATAATACAATCATTAAATCGTAAGACGAAACCGAATTATATCCTAACATAATTACTCCACATGTATATTCTCCTTCAGTTGATTTTTTAAAAGTTTTATTTTGATTTTTTTACCACCTTAACGACTTTCTGAGCAAGTTTATACATAGCAATTAAATGTCCATTACTTACAGCCTTCTTATACCAATACATAATAAAAATAACTCTCATGCCACAAAAATTTTTATTTGCTAATTTTTATAATATTCATAAGCTAAATTTTTCATTTTTAACTGTTCCTCAAAACATAATCCAATAAAAATTACGCCAATAAATGATACTTTTCTGATCATTAATAAATATATTAAACGCTATTTCATAATTTTCTTTTATTTCAATTCCATCAAAATAAAACATCCAAATAAAAAGCAGGATTTAAACCATTTGATTTTAGATTATTAAGATAATCAAATCTTTTAACTACTTGATTCATAGTTGGACGATTATTTGGCTCATTATCCCAACATTCTAGATAAAAAAAAATTATATTAAATAAATATAAAGTTAAATTATAAATTGAATCTAAATTACATTTACCATTATAAATCTTAGCGTAATCAGCAGGAGTATTAGAAACGATCGTTTCTTTAATACCTTGTGAAATTTTCATAGCCAAACAAATTTAACTTCAACATAAAAAGGAGGTTTACTACTAGATATTTCCCATACTATCTTTTTGAGCCAACATAAGGAATTACTCCAAATAATTTTAATTTACGTCTGGATACTTCATCAATTCTTTTTGATAACTCAAGATCAACTAACTTGATAGAATATTGATGAACTAGTATATTATCGATGGCATTAAAATAATTACATTTAATATATGAACTATGTAATAAATAAAAAAAAACAAAATAAATGAACGAATAAATGAATTAATTACCAAATTATGATGAATTCCTTCGTCATGTAAACATGATATAGCATAAACGGCCTAAGCTAATTGAAGTGCTAGGTTTAAGTTATCATTATAATTGAATTTTACAAAATATTCCTATAAATAACTTGAGGTACAGTACCACCATTAGTATACTCCATTACTAACAAATAGTTATCATTTTGATTCTCTAAAAGAAAAATCATACAGTATATTAAAGGATTGCAGAATGAATTTTTTAAAAATCATACCAGATGTAACACCATAAAATGTATACATTGTCATGAAAATCAACTTCACGATGAAGTTTAAGCTAAGTTAAAAAAAGTTGAAAAAAAATAAATTAGATACGTACTGTATGTTATATATACAGTATATTATAGATATTATTAAATTACCTCATAAACAATTTTAGCAATTGAATTATCAAGATTAAAAATATTCCAAATATGAGAAATTTTCCAATTTGCTTGGCACTTAGACTATTTCAGAATTTCTTTAATATTATAAAAGATTTATAATCGTAATATTTAATATATTCTCAGAAATGGCATCTTCTGTCCGATTAATGAATCAGGTTTATTTTTAATATTATGAAACATGGTGAGTAGAAATATATATACAGTATAGTCCCTGCGAAAGAATTGTTTTTTAAAGAAATTGGGAATATTTATAACTTGTAGATGTCATACAAATTTCCTAAATTAGCCGCAATGATGTAATGGATTTGTCAATTTACTAAGGAAAATTTTTCACGAACTATTTTTGGATAATATGTTCAAAAAATTCTTCAAGCAAAATGGATTGATGGATTTATTTATTGTTGGGATAATGGAATTCAAATTTGGGAACGATTCGGCTCTAAAAATATGTTTGTAGCTCTGAAAAGTTTAAATAATTCAAAAAATGATACATTATCATTTATCAATGAGGTAATAATTTAATTTACCATTTTATAATAAAATTTTAAAATATGATTATTACTAATACATTTTTTTTATAAATATATATTTAGATTACGTTACATCATAAAGTTATGGATGATGATTCTATTATTAAACTTTATGGAATAACTCAAGTTCCAGACACAAAAGATTATGTGATGGTTTTGAATTATGCATGGAATGGAAGTTTGCGAAATTATTTAGATACAAATTATGATAAATTAAGTTGGAAAACTAAGATTTTTGATTTATGGAATATTGCACGTGGGCTTAATGAAATTCATTTGAATGGGCTAATTCATCGAGATTTACATATTGGCAATATACTTCATACAGGTTATGCTTGTATAACTGATATGGGATTATGTAAATCTGCAGATTATGATACATCAGAAAATACAAAAAGAAATGTTTATGGCGTTTTACCTTATATTGCTCCTGAAATTTTACAAGGACGGAATTATACAAAAGCAGCTGATATTTATAGTTTTGGTATAATTATGTATGAAGTAATTTCTGGATTACCTCCATACCATGATGTAAGTCATAATAAACATCTAGCAATAAGAATCTGCCAAGGACTTAGGCCAAGGTTTAATATTAAAGTTCCCCAATTGGTTGTGCATTTAATTAAAAGATGTTTAGATGCACATCCATCAAATCGACCAACTGCAGATGAAATTAATGATATTTTATATCAATGGTGGAATGAACTTGGAAAAATAGAAAAAATAGAAGAAACAGAATTACAAAAACAAATTAAAGAAGCTGATGAAATTAATAATAAATTGCAAATTAGTAGTAATGTATCTTCTACCAGTTTATCATATGAAACACATTCTGAAGCTATTTATACAAGTAGATTACTTGATTTTAATAATCTTCCTGAACCAAAAAATTCTGATGATTATTATAACCAATATGATAATATTATAAGTTTAAAATACTATTCAGGTAATTAAATTTTTATTTTGTTTGAAAAATATACTAAAAAAAAAAATTAAAAAAATTTCCATTTGATAGAATCTCAACAAATTGATATTTCTCGTTTGGAAATTAACAATAATAGTAAAATTTTATCAGTTGTGCAATAATTTTATTTACATTTATTAAACGAAATGATTGTAATGTGTTTTTTAAGTCAGGCATGTTTACTAAACTTATCAAATGAAATCTTGGAATTATTTTATAATAAAAAGGTTATAATTCATTACACTGTTGTGTAATTCTCTCCAAATCCATATTAAAATATTCAATCCCAAGAATTTTTCATCAATATGAATAATATCTAATGATTTTACAATGTTTTTATTATCAATATCATTACCTCCATCTCGCTTTGCAATACAGATACACCTTCGTCATTATATCCAAGCTTTTTAGAAATAGTAATTAATATATTAGTCAAAATTGTTATTTAGTAGATAGAGCTGGAAAATGATTGAATAATTCAATTAATTAGACTAATTCGAGACGATTATTTTACCAATATACTCTAAATATAGTGCTTTGATCTGGATAAAAACTGTTATCCGGATAAAATAATTATTCTATCCGGATAAAAATAGTTATTTAATAAAATTCGGGTTAGGATCAATTATTTTTAAAATTTCAGTACTATAAACATATTCCTGACATTAAGGGCTTTCGAACAAACTATGAATCATAGAAATCTGACCATTAGTTCCCGAAATATTTTGAATTATCCGAATCCCAACGATCCGGATAAAATCCGTCAAAAATCGGATAAAACCACGGATATAACAGCGGATTATCGGTTTTATCCGGATTTTATCCGGATAAACCGGACTCGGATCAAAGCACTATCTAAATATATAGCATTAGTTTAATTTAAATTTTTATTACAATAAAAATAGTAATAGCCTATAATAATTTGCAAAAATTCATAAAAAATATATTGATTACTTATTATTTAACACTTTATTGATTAATAAATTGATTTTAAAGATATCAATTAAAAGAAAAAGAAAGATTACTTTACATATTTTAGCTCCTTTAGCCTAGATAGATGCACACTACTAAAATAACAAAGGGAAAAACAAAGTAAATTTCAATGCTCACCTTAATTAATCATATCTTTTTCATTATATATGATCCACGAGAAAATTTCAATGATAATTCATCTGATAAACTAATCTAATTTAGATCATAAATAAGCTGCAACCTCATAACCAGCCGGAAGACATGGGCATATGCTATGGGTTCGTCACGTTTCCAACGAACCAAGGTCGTCTACAGTTGCAAAAATAGCCTGGTGGGAGGCCCCCTTTTACCCTACTGCCACTATACTTCGGGTAAAGGTAGAAGCTATCCTAAGTGGTAGAATATAGGGTGATACTACTTACCTATCTACATTTGAAATCTAGAACTTACTAATTGCAAATCTAAGAAAAAATGAAATACAATTATATAAAGATTATGCAAATACTGATTTAACTTACCTAATAGAAAACAATCTTCATTTAATTTTATTATGGTAAAACTAACTTTTTTTTAAAAAAAACATAATGAACATTAATATTATTCAAAATCGTGGATTTACTTAGTAGTGTGCAATATATCTGTGGCCATTAGTCTTTTTTTTTTTTTGCTTGAATAAATATAGCTAAATAATGTATAAAATATTATTTGTTATTTAAAATAATATATATTATCATAGAAGAAGGAGGAGAAAAGGAGGAGAAACTCTTACTATTCAAATTGTAAAGTTTTCCGTTTTTCATTTATTTGTCTATTTAGTATTATCAGAGTGATGATATTACATTTTTTAATGTAATAATAATTTATAAGGTGAGTGAAGAGAAATGGAATGGAAGAGTATTTTTTTTGTTTGTGATTTATTATCAATATATACTGGTTTATAAATATGAGTCAAAATTATATACGATTAAGTTTATTACTAGATGATTAAATATTAAATTATTTATTAATTACATATGTGCAATAGATAATCTTATATCTACCACGTACGTATACATTATAAATATTTTGTGGTAAAAATATTAATGAAATAGTATGTCTTCTTCTAATCACTTTCCAAATTTTTATTATTTATTTATTTTGACAGAAGATTTGCTTGTTCGTTAATGACCTATAAGTTTTGCAAACTATCTAACAGATTATAAATTACATCAATAGTACTATCATACATTATGTATTATGTAGTTCTAATATTAATCAAAATATGCTTCTTCTTCACCTCCCCCATCATCATCAAATATATCATCTGTTTCTCCATTATCAAAATAACTTTCAACATAATCTGCAGCGTCTTCATCTTCTTCATCATCTTGAACCTGTTCCATATCTGTATATTTTCCAAATTCAGATTCATTCCTATGTTCTACATTTTTAGTCTTTTCTTTACTTTCTTGTTCCAACAATTGCCCAAATGTTGAATTTAAGTCAAATTGGACTTTTTTTTGATTTTCATCAGCGGAGGCTGTTACCATTATTGAATCATCTTTAACCATATGTAGCTCTTGAGGAAAAAATGCTAAATCTGTCTTAATATCTCGCAATGAATGATGAGCTTTCTTTATTTTGAATTGATCAGAATATATTTGAATATCAGCAGATGTGGAAGGTGGTGTAGTTATAAAAAAAGCTGAATCTCTGAGGGCTGCCTTATATCCAAATAATGCATTAATTGTTGTATGCTCATCTTCAGAAGGTGGTATTGCTTCTTTAAATTCAATCTCGGCAGGTATGTCATTTGAAAGAGTTTGATGTAATACAGTTTGTAATTCACTTGAAAAATGTTGTCGACCAAATCCTGACCCATTTCTTCCACCAAAGCCACGCCTTCCACCACGTCTGCCTTTACTCATTATACTAATTATTGAGAATTAATGGTAGATTAAATAGACAATAATATTGATTTCTAAAGTAATAAATTCTGCTGAATAAAAATACTTTGATTTAAAAATATTTATACTATTGAATTTTAGAAACCAATGTTACAAATAGCTGTAGTCATTATTTGTAATGTACGTGTCATGTTCATTAGTCCCGCCATTTATAGCTAGTATAAGCATAATGCACTTCAATGTACGTATTATTCTTGGTTGCAAATTAATTTATAGATAGTCTTACATAATTATTTTTTCATAGTAATTAAATACTGATTCAATATATATAAATCTACAAACATTCACTGTCCTTACTGTCTTATAAACATGAGATCTTTTAGGGATAATACCTCATTACTTATTGTACACGAAAAAACACATCTAAATTTTTAAATTTTTAATCTATATGAACAATTTGTATTTGGTATTTTTTTTTAATTATTTATAATCAAACAAAACGTATTAGGCAGAATATTGGATAAATCGGTCGTTTTAGCTCTTTCACAGAAAACTGACGCTACCTAACGATATATTAGTTAACGGATTCTTTATATACCTGTGGATTTTATTGCGATTATTAATTATTTATATTTAATTAAATTCTTTTTTCTTTATTTTAGTATTAGTATATTTTTTTTATTAATAATATAATCGTTATTTAAAATTTGTTTAATAAAAGTAATTTTATTAATTATATTTTTCTTTATATTCGGTCATTAGCATTATTAGTTAGTAATAATTGATTATAACACTATTTTTCTTTTTTTTGGGTCTAATTCGGATCGAATAGCCACTTCAGGTTGATAATTTATTTCCATTTTAACAATTTAGAGTTATTTATTAATTAAAAATTTCAATAATCTTATTAAATTATTAATTACAAAAGTAAATGAATTGTAATACTTTAAATATATAATCAAGCTAAAGTAAAAATAAATTAAATTTAAATATTGAAATTATATCTACTACCTAATAATAATAAACTAAAATTAATATTATAACTATATGTTTCCCAAAATAATAGCTATTTGTTTTAGAATGTATTCATTTATCATATCTATTTTTAATTGATAAATTCTGATTTTTGTTATTGCACCCATTTCTTTATTGTCAGTTATACCATACATCCAGTTTTTCATACGATCTATTTATCTTATACTTCTTGTTATTTTTATCTATCAACTTTACATATTCATACTATATTTGTTTACGATTATGTCTCCTTTTTGTTCATAATTCAAATTTTTTTTTGGATTCACTTTAGACTTTGATATATACTCTAAAGGATCTATGCCTCGAGTAATCTTTTCATAATCTTGCCCTTTGATTTTGGTTTTGGTTCAATTAATTTATCTTGGTTAATCAAGTCATTAGGACTATTATATTATTTCAACCATTATCATTAATCTTTTCGTGTTAATCCGTCTATTAAAGTCGTAATATTTCCTTTTATGTTTGTTTCATCCAAAAAGCCATATGGTTTATTGTATGATGGCTTATTCTGCTTATTTGCTCGATCATTTCCATATTCTTCCTTAATTCACATGACATTCCATTTAATTTTCTACAGTATTGGTTGTAAAGGAGCAATTTTCTAATGGTGAAGAAATAGCGTCCAGTGAATTCTTCAGTAATTTTGTCATTCACTATTATGTTATTAAAATGTCCATCATTAGTTTTATTATCTTTTCTTCTTGGTATCTTTTTCATCATCTATTTCTGCTGCCTGAGTTATAAAGCTTTGTTTATGTCCATGAAATGAATCCAAATTTCTCTTTAGGATGATGTTTGTATTACATGAGCTCATAAATAAAGTAGTCAATAAGTATATAAGGAAATGGAAAGGAATTCTAGTCTGAACCAAACCAGTCAAATAGGAGATACTCGACTATGACCGATCTTTCCTTGCCTGATACGAAGATGACTTCATATACAGTATAAGGAAGAGAAGAGGAAGTTTAAAGGAATTTAAAACAAATACCAAACCCGCCAGATAGAAGATACTCGACTAACTGACTGGTATTACTGGTTTCCTTGACCGATATGAGGAAGACCTCATATACAGTATAAGGAAGAGAAGAGGAAGTTTAAAGGAATTTAAAACAAATACCAAACCCGCCAGATAGAAGATACTCGACTAACTGACTGGTATTACTGGTTTCCTTGACCGATATGAGGAAGACCTCATATACAGTATAAGGAAGATAAGAGGAAATATAAAGGCAAGGGAATAGTATAGTTGTTAAAAAGGATAGAGAGAAAATAAATTTGGAAAAATAATTAGGTAGTAATCCATCTTGCTGATAAAGTATTTTAAAAGTGAATGAGCTCTAAGGATATTTAATATATTTAATATGATAATTTTAAAAAAAATAATATGGAATTTTGGAGGTATTTATATAATTAAAAATATTAAGAATATAAAATGAGTCAAAATTACCAACAATACAATAATAAATTAAGTAAGATAAGTCACTTCACGCAAAATTCCGATCATTCTATTTGTTCACATGAAAAATTACTATAGTTTGTTAATGACTCATGATTTCTTCCTTATTCAGAAATCCGTAACTGATAAATTATGCATGATTAATTGAGAAATCATATTTAATTATTTTGAAACCAGCAGTTTAAACTGCGGTTTATTTATCTAAACTGCCAGTTTATAATCCCAAGATAAAGGAAGTTAGTATAAAAATAAATTCATTGCCATTGAAGCTCAGGATTGGAATAACAGGAAAGATCCAATCGTCGATCGACTCGGTCCAATCCAGATGTGTGTCCAAAATTAGAAATTCATAATTCCATACTATAGATGGAATGGAATATTTACAATGATTAGTAATAAAGTATTTGTATCAACTGTTTTTTAAGTAACCAACAAAATAAGACCGATTGTGTCAATATTTCGATATGATTATTGATTAAGCAACCAGTCAAACATACAGATCGACATTTCTTTATTTTGTTGTCAATGATTATTTCCTGTTATTCAATCAGAGATCGAAAAACTTGTAAAGAAAATACTCTTTATGTATTTTGTAAACAATTTATATTAATTAAAATTTTGTAACCACTTATTAACCGGTTATAGGTTATTTTTTTGTCTCTAAATGATTCGCATAACTGTTTATGGTTTTGATTCTACAATCATTATGCATTATGACTTTCAGAAATGACGAGAGGATTTTCATTAGAACAACTGAAGACTTAGCATTGTTAGTAGATAACAAAAGTATAGTGATATAGAAATTATTTGTGAAGATGAAAAGATATTATATGGATCTAGAGCAATTTAGCTGCAAGATCAGAAATATTTGAAAGACTACTTTATAATGAAATGAAGAAGTTATGAAAAACAATTTTTTTTTCTAACAATCAATTCCTCTATAATAAGAATTGTATTAAAACATACTTATATATGATCAGTTAAAGAAGAATCATTAACTGAAGAAAATATAATTGAAATTTTTTGTGCTGCAGATTTATCTTCGTTTATTAGGCCTTCAGGATTTTATATAATGCTATTATTAACTCATAATGGAAATGAGGTATTAAATTCACTGTCAATGAACATTATTATTTGTTATAATTTTATTAATGAAAACTATTAAATATTACAAATTAATGAATTACAACTAATTATGGTACACAATGTATATATAAATTAACAGAGATTTTCTTTAGCCTATCGAACCTTTCTCCTTCGCTCATTAATTCTAACTCTGTCTGTAAATCCTTAATTCCACATACTAATTCTAATTTATGCATAGACCTAAATATTAATGTTTTGTCATTATTCTAAGCTATTTGATGTTCATTAAAAATGTATTATAGACAATAAAATTAGACATTATTCTTTGAATAACTATATTATTATGTCTGTATTTAAATGTAATTTTTTTGTCGTAATATATGTGTTCTTTAACTCTTCTATGTATTGATGATATTCCTTATTTGTTCGACGTTTTAATTAAACCAATCAAAGAATAAAATTAATTTAAGTTTTGCCTTATTTCATAAAAAATGTCATTTTTCACATTATTTTCATATTCGTTCTTATTAAAAGGAGGATTCATTGTGGATTCCCTTGATCATCTTATTTCAACATTGATTATTGGTCGTATCGTACATTCCATCTTTAATCCTAAGGATCTTTTTTTGACATTAAACATTCATCCAACGTTCACAACATTAAATAGCAGTCATAAATTTCTGAATCTTTACCCAATTTCCAAAATCATACATATTGGTGGCATATTTTAGAACTCCATTCTCCTCTATCTTCCACCTACCATACCATATAGCTGGGCTCATTGTCTTTATCCAAAATGAAGATATTGTTGTTCAGAATGATCCTCAAGACAGCCTGCCAATTTTTCATCATAGAATGAACTAAAATATTTCATCTTTTTTTTATTCATTTGCGTGATTTACTAGTTTGTTTATTCCATTATTTACTTCTGTATAATATGATATTTAATTCCATTGTGATTCATTTTCAATTGTAATTATTATGACGTGCAATATATAGTATTTTCTTATTTCTACAGCCAACTTATTCATTTTTGTTAATATGGAAGGGTCGCGTGTTGTCCGTTTAATTATACTGTATATTCTTTGAGTATCTTATTTTGAACATACTGTTTTATTAACTGTTAAGAGTCTATTTTTAATTAGAGATGATGAAAAACCTTCATTTCTGATAGCTATTAAACCTAATTTTATCTTACAAGTTATAAAGAGGGAAGTCTAATCTAAACCAAACCAGCCAGTTAGGAGATACTCAACTATCTGACCGGCCTTTCCTTGCCTGTACGAGGAAGACCTCATATACAGTATAAGGAAGTTAAGAGGGAGTTTAAAGGGTACGAGTTTTTAAAAATGATTGTAAGATAATATTAGGATAATAATAACTAAAAATGTGAAGAATATTGAAAAAAGGTAGTATTTATATATTTTAAGAATATAAAGAATATAAAAATGAGTCAAAAATATTAAAAACATAAGAAACTTACGTGATGCTTAATTTATTATTAATTTGAAATTTTCTATTTTTAAACATAGTTTATACTTTTATATGTTACGCAAAATTCATTAATTACATAATTTTTTATTTGCTCACATGAAAAATTTCTATATTTGTTAACATTCAACCAATAGTACTTCTAACCATAATTGCATAATTGCTGTAGAATTTATTACATTTTGATAATAACGATTACATAAAGCACTAGTTATTAATAACTCATTGTAATACTCTATGATTTTAAAACCGTTTACATGTACAACTAAAGATGTATCCCATAACCATTAAATCATTATCCCATTATCTGATTTCTTGACAAACAGTTCGAAGTTTTCATATTAGACTTTAGAATAGGAGTTGGATTTCATCAGTTTGACCTCAAATCATTGATATCAAGCGAAGCAAAAAAAAAAAATCAAGAAACAAGAAAGTTTTGCTAAAATACAAGTGTATCTGTTATATATGGAAACGGTTATCTACGTTTCTTTTCAGTCTATAAAAGAATCTCAGTTAAATGGTTGAGTGGATGGATTCTGGAGTTGGATGATTTTATTATATAGAACTCAGTATGTGAACATTTATTGTAAGTTATGTATGATTACGAAGTACAGGAAAAGAATTTTTAAACATGCTTTTTTAAAATAACATATTAATTTCAATTTATTCGAACAATTTCATCTATTTTTCTTAATAATATAAATAAATATACACAATATAAATAATTTTTTCATAAATTCTGTAAAATACAAAAAAAAAACAAAAAAAAGTTATATACAATATCTTCTAATTCTGTTATTTAAAACATATAAAGACAAATAAATAATTTTTCAGTTATTTTATTTCTGTTTATCTCGATTAAATAATTTCATACTGAAGAAAGCAACTGTAGCCCATCCTATAGAAATTATTGCAATATTTCTCAAACAAATTGGATAATCTGCAAATTTGTAAGTATAATTTAATGGTTCATTATGAATTTCATACCATCTAAAAGAAATGGATTTTTTTTTAAAAAAATGAGAGACTTTTTTTTTTTTTATAAATAAAAATATATTTTAATTTTATTTATACTTACTTTCTTGGATCAATTTCTTTAAGATACAAAGCTTCAATTTCCCATCTTGGTGCAGAAATTGTCCAAAGCCATCGTATATGTGCATACACATCATTAGTCATTACATCATCTAACTTTGGATTAGCTCCAGAAAGAACTAATCCCCATCCGAGAGCAAAGCCAGTACCTATCAATCCGATTTTTTCTAAAAAAATGCATAATAAAAAATTGTTGAAAAATTAAAGATAGCTTTTTTTTTTTTTTTAAAAAAAAAAAAAATTATTCTAACTTTTAAATTACCTTTGGAAACTAGCGCTGATAAGAAATAACCTAAAAAAGTATACAGATTATATGAAAACACATTACAAAATATTATAGAAATAAAATTTTCCAATAAATACATACCCATCGTCCATGCAGCCAAATAAGATAACAGGATAATGAGATATAATTCAGAAAATAAAGATCTAAAAGGGTAAAATAATATAAACGAACATGCAAACATAGCTGCTGCTATAACTAATCTTGGAATATCTGCGAAGAATTTTGCAAAAAAATATGGAATTGTTCGCATTCCTGCTGCCGTATCACGCCAATATACTACTTTTTCATAACCAAAAGTTGAACCGCCACCTAATAAAAATTTGTAAATTAATTACGTTAATTCAAATTTAAATATTTATTATTAAAAAAAGTACGTACCTGAAATCCCAGCGAACGTTACACCCAGAGACATGAAAATTCCTACTTGCTATGGATTTATAATATGTAATTAAAAAAATAATCTTTTAAGAGGAACTCTGTGGATCGTAAAAACTTTACCTGTAAACTATCTTTTGCCATTAAACAGAATGGTGCAATCACAACAGGAGTTATTAAACAAAGCTCTTGAGGGGCTTTTCCAATATATGTAAAATTACTAACAGCAAGAGAAATAAAGGCACCACATCCTAGATGTAACAACTGATCCAATAAAAATTGTGTCCTATTTCTATAAAGCTGCAAACAAGCTCGTTTAAATAATAAACCAAATGCTATAAAAATATTTGGAGTTTCTCGAATTGGATCTTTCATACAACAAAAAACTATTCTTTTTAAAAGGTCAATGAATTCTAACAATACATCAACAATATAATAAAACACATCTTGTAAAAGTTGCACAAATGGAATATGAAATGACAAGAAAGCAATTTTGATTTTTTGTCCACATGTTGATGGTGCCTTTTCATAATCCATATCCACTCCAATATGAGAAACAAGTTTTGTTTTTTCATCAGCATCATGAGAAGAAATTTTCCCCCCAGTACGATATTCTTCCCATGCTCTAAACAAGTCTATATCCGCTCCTCTAGACGATGTAACTTTACCAGATGCAACCTCCATCATAAAATCAGCCGGACTAAAAGTAAAAAAATGTTATTATCATCATAATTTTAAAGTAAATATGCGTGCAAATTTGTTACCTTTCTTTAGGTGGACAATTGAAGCCGAGATTATTAAAATATTCTAAAGCCCTGTCACGTGGACCGAAATAAATAATTCTCCCCCCTTTACCAAGTAGAAGGAAATCATCAAATGTTTCAAAGGCTTGTGGGCTTGGACTGTGAATCTTTGAATGAAAAATTTATTAGAATATAAAGCTGAGAAATCAAAAACGTAACTTAGAATTTAAATTGATAGTCGTTTGATTATAATATGCATTATTCGTAGTATAATTATACTTTTTTTAAGAAAAAGAAAATTTTAACGTTCAATACTTACAACAGCTGCAACCAGGAGTCCTTGTTTATGAGCAATATTTTTTAAAAGAGTACACACTTCAAATGAAGTTGATGAATCAAGACCTGATGTTGGCTCGTCCTAAATAAGATTACGAAAAGTTGTAACTAAATTCAATTAATTATCAAATTAATTATCTAAACTTACCAAGAAAAGAATTGATGGTTCAGCTACGAGTTCCATTCCAATATTTACACGCTTTCGTTGACCACCAGAAATACCTCTCTGCTCTATTAGTATGAAAATTATTAAAACAATACGAAGAAATAATATCAAAAAAAAAAAAACTCAAAATAATCAAACCTTCATTTCCAATTATTGAATCCATAACATGACTTAATTCTAAGAATCGTATAGTTTCAACCACTTTTTGTTTTTTATCAACGCGTTTCATATCTGCCGGCAAACGCATCATTGCTGAATGCTAAAGCAAAAGTTGGGAATGTAAATATTTGAATTTATTAGACTTAAGTAAAATATTAAAGCAAGCTAGCAAGCTTAAAACTTACCACCAAAATTTCGCGTACAGTCAATTCTCGAAGCATTACATCTAAATAAAATAGAACGAATCAAATATTATAGCAACTTTATAATGATCACGTAAATGAAATTTAATTTTACATACCTTCTTGAGGTACGAATCCTATAAGCTTACGATATTTGCCTAAATTTTCTTCCACACCGTTCACTAAATTTTATAGTATACATACCAGCAATCTTACTAACAATCGTTTGATAAATGGATGATACTTAATATTTCTTTACCTTTTATAATGCCATTTGTCTTTTTTGCTTTACCGGTTAATAGGGAAACAAATGTGGTTTTTCCGGCACCTGAAGGGCCCATGATCGCGCATGTTCTACCATGAGATAATTTTCCTATGTATTTCAATTAAAATTTTAAATTTTGTCAATTAAATCGTGAACTCACTGTATTGTATATGACTTTACAAGTTTAAACGTATAATATAAGAATAATTTCCATTGGAAACTTTAATACAATTTTACCTGTCACCCCCTAATAGAAATAAAAGAAATACTGTTATAAAATAAATTATTTTATTCCAAAAAAAAATTATTAAAAAAACCGTAATTCTTACCTTCATAATTGTGATACCAGATGGTAAAATCAATTCAAGATTTTCAAATTCAATATCAAATTTTCTTTCTATTGGATCCAAAGACATCTCATACTTCATTTTTTGCTCATTTAATAATTTTTTATATTTGGCCGTTTTCAGTTGGTCCGCTTTATTATTTACTGCGAATAATATGGCAATTATGATAGCTACAAGTAAAACAATAACAGCAATGAAATACTTATTGGCCTGTTTTGAGCCTTCAAACAAAAAAAATAATGGATATTTAACGCGTTGGCAAATGTTAATGAAGTTGTAAGAAAAAAATAATTGTTCAATAAATAATTCAATACCTTCTGGACAATAAGCTAAATAGTGACATGATATCGGTGAAACACTTCCAATGGCACAAAAAGATCCTGATAAATTAAAATAAATTTAATTTATGTAAACATATATATAAAATAATAAATATAAGTATGCACACCTTTAGGACAAACATGTATTTCTGTTGCATCTTCGTTACAGTAATAACCTGGGCAGCAATATACAGGTTGTGCTATAATTTTATAAAGATAAATAACTCTGTCAAAAATGAAATTAACCTTTGTTAAAAGAAATTATTGCAGAAAACTTGAATTACCTGCGTTCTCCGGACATATGAATCCTTGGTAAAAATATAATTTTTTTAGATTGAATTTTTACGTAGTAAATAAATAAAATATATAAATTGTAATTTGAAACGATAGCTTACCTGCCGTACATTTTACTGAAAAATATAATAAAATTTTTTAAAATCATCCTTCTGTAAAATAATTCAATGATGTACAAATTTTTGATTAAAAAAAAAACTCACCAGATTTTCCTGGACCCAAGCAGAAATTACTGAAAAGACAAGAAATAAATAAGTACACAATTTCAAATATAAAAATACGAGTCCTTAGCTTATGCAATTAAATTTATATATTATTTACCCAGCCGTACAATTCCATGAAATCTCTTGAGTATTATTTGCTAATCTCTTTCCATCTCCAGGTTGTGGAGCTGACAAGTAAGTACATTTGTTTTGCCTGTTCTATCATAAATGACAATGGAGTTATATACGTACATAAAAACTAACAATTAAATTCATTAATGAATTAATAATAATGTTGTTTACTTCAGTTCCAGGAACAGTTCTATTTACAAGTAATAGAGCATAGAGATACGGATCTAGGAAAGGCGTCACATCAGATTGAGAAGTTGGAATTGCAGTAGGACTGGGTACGGTAGGTGTTGGCATTGCTGCTGGAGCATTTTGCGCATTAACGATTGGTGAATTAATTAACAATAAAGAGCATATTAAATAAATTATGGACAAATACATCCATTTTAAATTATTATCAAACATTTTTAATTTTATTTATTTCTTTTCTTTTGGATGTAATTGTTTTTTTTTAAAGGAAAAAAAGTAAAAAAAAAAAAAAAAAAAATTCAAATCGAAAATTATTTCGCCACGAGAGATGGCTGTGAATTATTATTGATCGGTTAATTAAATATAAAATTATTATCAAGCGAAACATTATAATAATCAAGGTAATAACTGAGATTGTTAAAATTAAAATTCTAAGCCAATTGCTAAGCATATCGGAAAATCCAATTCATTAAAAAAAAAAAACTTGGATTTAAGCCCAATGTAAGACAATTATCTAAATAAGGCTGCACCAGAGATCATCCAACATGCAAATGATCGTTTATTATTCATACGAGGCTTTTTATACAAGCCTCACAAAAAAAAAACAATAAACAGCACGTACGATAAGTTGATCATGGTAATCTTGATTTGGTAAATATTTTAATTAAAACTTCATTAAATTAATGAGCGTGACTTGTGTAACTTTATAATCTAATACAATTATAGAGAACAAAAGAGATTTTAGTATATCATTGAACAATGAATAGAAGTTTCAACTTGTTTACTCTTGACTACATAATTTTTTATTTTTACCCGATTTTCGGGTAAACGATCAAATCCTTCGCCCAGCAAATCCTACGATACTAATTTTTCTTTTGAGAAAAAATAGAATATTTTTTTTTCATAATAAAATCATTTAACTATTCTGTTTAAAATCATCATCCAAGATAGCAGTCATAGCACCTCCTGAATCTCCAATTTAGGGTGCCGTCCAAAAATCCCGAAACTCAAAATCCCGAAATCCAAAATCCCGACAGGGTCAAAATCCGACAGGTACGAAAAGCCGAAATTGGCCCGCATTAAGCTTTAATGCCGCCCGGAATTAAGTTTCGGGATTTTTTTCAGAAGTTTAATAAATCACGAATTATAATTCCGGGCAGCATTAA
>QKYT01000323.1:0-52528 GCA_003550305.1 Glomus cerebriforme | reverse complement strand
GTATAGGATTTTTTGGATCTAATAGTATGTCATTTTTTGGCGTTGATATTTGTTCCTTGTCACTTTAATAAAAAAACTATATTAGCAAAATAACTTTTATATCAATAAAATCAAATAGAATAATTACTTTTCTTGAAATTCTCCGGAATCAGCAACAAAATTACAAGACATTCTTCCCAATATGAACTCTCTGTTATTCTCTGATAAAGTTGATTGGCTCCATATAAATTTAACTTGATATTTATTTTCATAATCTTCAAGTAAAACATAACCCTTAGTATTAGTAAGAGGATGCTGCCGAAAATCCCATTGATCATACCGAAATATTTGTTTAAGTCTAGTTGCTCCTGCAAATCCTTCAAAGTAACATTGATATTGGTGCTTAGCAGGACTATATTTGAACGTTTCTTCATCTTTAAAAAGATATACAAACACATTTTCTGGAAAGGTTTCGATTGATAAACGTTTTTTTCCAACAGCATGTCTGGAAAAACCAAGTTTTTTTTTAACGAGAACTATAAAAGAATTGATGTAATAAAACATTTGTTCTGAAGAGGGTTGAACAAGTGAGTAAAAATGCGGTACTATTTTATTGTATTTGTGTTTGTTTCTTTCATGAGTAAGTAATTTTTGGTAAGTTGTAAAATCTCTGAAACAAAGTTTGCAACAGAAACTCGCCATGTAAAAAAAAAGAAAAAATATGATCGCGAAAAATGGTGACAACTGTCACGTCTTTTTGCGGCTTAAATTGATATTGATATATATGCAACATTAGTTTCACGATCATCACATGTGACAGAATCGAAGATGAGTGAAATTAGCCCATATGTTGAATATATATTCAATTGTTTCTTTATATACTCGAATATGTAATGTAATAAGCCTTGGACAATGATTACAAATTGAATTAAAAAATTATAAAACTGTATTTTTTTTCTTTTAGAAGGCAATTAAAAAGAAATAATTTTTTAATATTTCCATTTGCATTTTTAAAAAGTGTATCAAGATGATCATCTTTATCAAATTTTCATTTAATTTATCAAGAACACCAAGGAAAAGTAACATCAGGTTTAGATGGATGGATTGTCCATTATAAGAATACTTGATTCAAAAGTATAAAGATTTTTAAGTATTAAATAAAATGTTCCAATATATTTTCATTTGAACAGTCGTCATAGTAAAAATTTAATGATTTTAATTTTTTACAATTTTTGAATATAATCAAAGATGTTGTTTCTCTCTTTATGGATAACTTAACAAGATTATTAAGTTTCTTAAAAATTGCTCCCGCAATTTTTGGAAAAGAGTGATAATATCCTGTATGAAATAAAAGTTCTTTAATCGAATTAATTGACTATCCCGAATTCCCGATCATATCTCTTGAAAGATCCCCAATATTGAAAATCATCTACCGAAGAAAATATTTTGGAAAATTATAATAAAGCTTCAGAATTCGCCAAATTATAAAAATAAACGTTGTAAGATGTGAATTAGATAGTATAATATTTGATAAATTGTCTTTAAATATTATTATATAAAAAAGATTCTTTGATTCAATGTTTTAACAGTTCATGATAAAGATTTTGAATCATGTGAAATTCTCGTTCCGTCAATGATTTTCATTATTATAGGTATTGTAAGTAAGGAATTTTACGTATTGTAACAAAACATCATACAAGTTCAATAATTCTATTTCCCGTAAAAATGATGCATAATTGTAATAGGAGCAATAAGTCGTGATTCTAGATAATTCTGCAATATATGTATTAATTATTTTTTCTTTATTATGATCGCTTCCAGTATAATCATCCAATACTTTTCTCCACGTCACTGCCATAGTATTAATACACCAATTTTTATTTAATAACATACAATTATATAAAATATTAGAAGATTTAATATATGGTTCATATAATATAGAAATTATTTCTTGAATAATTTCATCTGGTAAATATGAAGCCATAAGTGAAGAAAAAAGATATAAAAATAAATCAATAAATGTGTTAA
This sequence comes from Glomus cerebriforme, assembly GCA_003550305.1. Taxonomy (NCBI): domain Eukaryota; kingdom Fungi; phylum Glomeromycota; class Glomeromycetes; order Glomerales; family Glomeraceae; genus Glomus; species Glomus cerebriforme. The sequence continues at coordinate 50,521 of QKYT01000323.1, read as the reverse complement.
TTTTAATTAACATTAATCTTCATTCGCTTTTTAAAACTTTTTTGACTATTTTTTCTATTATATCATTATAACGAAACAAAACTTTCACATCTTTACATCATGCAATATATATATTCTTTACGTGTTTATAATAATAAATGTTGATTTGGTAATATTATTTAATAATGCTATTTATTACAAAGAATAGGTTTTGAGAATTTCAATGAGAAAAAATGTGCATTTTATTACACAAGATCGTCACGACTTAAAATTTTATCCAAATTAAATGTTGAACTCTTAAAATTCGTTAGGCTTAAACCAAATTATTGTTAATAACATAAATAATGAATAATCATTATCAAATAATCAGATGAAGGAAATATTTTCATTTGCTTTTATGATTTTCTTTAATAATAATGAAATAACTTATATTCAAAAACAAGTTTTGTTATAGAAAGTGTTAGTCTACATTGATCAATAAACTCTCAATTATACCATAGTGAATAGATTGTGTTTTATGTCAATCGGTATTTAATAAAAGACAATAAATTCTTGCTGGCATTATCTATAAAAAGAAAGATCGGTGATCGGTCATAAGTCACACAGAAAACACGGGATCATTCTTTGATGTTGATTGTCGTTAATGTTCTTTCATCAACTGTGTATGAGATACAAAAAAATCAACTAAGGATAAGCCAAAAACCGCCATTTTACTAATGCATCAACTTGTTCATTAAAATATAGAAGAATTGTACAGGATATATTTTTTCGGCAAATTTCATCGAAATTATATTTCTATTTTAGTTAGTTGTTCATTATTGAAAGAACCAAAGTAATATTAAAACTACAATATCCTTTATTCAAAAAAAAAAATTATAAATGAGAATATAGATATTAATCTGAATAGGAATAATCATTCTCTTTGTAATTATCAACAAATTCCACCAAATTAACTCCTTTCTTTTTAATCTGATGTAATAAAATTAATTCTTTAGAATTCTGGATCTTATCTAAATCATAAATTCTTAAATATTTTAAATTATTATCATTATTCTTCTTTATATAATTTAAAATAACTTTAAAATGTCCTAAATTACATTTACATTTAAGATTTAAAGAAATAATATACTTATGACAATTATTTAAAAAAATTAATAAATTATGCTTATCTATAACTTTCAAAGTAATAAATGAAATATTTGTTGTAGTTTCTGATAAATTTTTTGCTAATTCAAGAAAAAATAATTCTTCATTATCTAATGTTGTAAATAAATGTAAATTAAGATTTTTAATTTTTAAAATCTTCAAACAAGGTAAAATTGTTAAATTCTTATTTGAAAATTCAAAATCTAATGTTTTAAGTTCCAAACAATACTGAACTATTTTTTCCATAATTTCCATGTTTACATATTTAACCTTTAACATTTGTAAAGTTATTCCCAAAAATTTAATAATTTGTGATATAATAATTTCTTTACAAAATTTGTTTCTAATACTTAAAATTTGAAGTTTAAATAATGCAAACTCAAAAATTCCACAAAGTTCTAATGTCATGTCATAAGGTATATCAATCTCAAGTGATTTTAAGTGATGTAATTTAATTATACTTTGTAAAATGGATTCTTGAAATGTAATATTATAAAGTTTTAAAGAAACTAAGGAATCTTTTTGATATTCTAATGATGTGAAAATAATATCTGAGGTTGGTTTATCAATTGTAAAGATATGATAATCAAATTCTTTTAATCTTGATTGTTCTTTAATAATTAATGATATTTCATTTAAATGATCATAAGGTCCAAATTGTTCAAAGGATAATTGACTAAGATTTTTACAATTTTTTGCAAATACTTGCAAAAACTCTGAAAAGATTTCACGGTTGTTATTATGATAATATAATTGTAAATTAGTTAAATTAGAAATGTTAAAAATGAATGTATTAATAAAATGAAGATCAAATATGTTTCCATCAAATATATCTGAAAAAATTTCTAGATTTCTAATATAATTACTTTGTCTTAAAAACATATGATAAAATGCAATTTTTAAAGGTATACAAGTATTGATTTTTTGTTGTCTGTACCATTGATCAACTGCATTGTAAATTAAAATTTTTGGAAGGTGTTTAATGTATTTTGGATATTCAAAAATTGGCCTTAAAGGATTATTTTGAAAAAATTTTCTTACTTTGCAAATACTATCTTGATTTGTTAAATATGTTCTTTCTTCTTCATTTAAACATAAAAGAAATGTCTTTACAATTAATATTTTGCTTTTATCTTTCAAATTTGAAAAAGGATTTTCATAAAGTAAAGGAACAGTAACTTTACACCAAAATCTATTTACTAATAAATAGTTAAATGGATTAGAATGATTATATTGAAGAAATTTTATAACATAATAAATGCAATCATCATTTAATCGTTGAGAAGTCATATTTATAAAAAATGGGTTTTAATTTCAAAAGAAATTAAATTTATAATTTTAAAATTAAAAGATACTTATAATCAAAAAAAATTTGTGTAATGTTTATTAGTTATCAGTAATATGTTGTCATAAATTTGATTATATAAACTTTATAATATGCAGTAATAATTACATTATTATTTATCATATCATGTATTATATAATAATTTTACTTTTATGAGATACTAAAATTATTTTGGCTAAAAGAATCATCTGTGAGGAATGCCAAGCTTACACAATTTAAAGCTTATGAACTTATTTGGGATTGGTCTTGATTATAAGTATTTATGCCAAATTCTAACTCTCAAAATCCTGACAGATGATATTATTGACCAGACTCATGCATAATTCTTGCCATATTTGTCAGGATTTCTTCTTCAGGCACGATAATAGATTCATTGGTTAGTAAAGCCAGGGATCCTCTCATTGTATAACCTTTGAAGAGAATTGTGGAAATGCAAGAAAAATCACCTAATTTGTACCATACCTCATCATCTTGCATTGATTATCCAAAAATTCTAATAAATCATATCCAAGCAAATGTTATTGGATATCCTTTTATTCTAATAAAAACAATTTTTCATATTTTATCTTTTTCATTAATGACTAAAGGATTTGGCAAGTTTCAGCTTCAGTTAAAACCTATTTTTTATAAAAAATACAGATTTAAACTATTAGCAACATTAAACTTTAGTCTTGCTTAAATTCTTTAATTTTAGCAAGCAATATACTGTAGCTCACAATAAAATCTGCTAAATTTATCATTATAAGAAATTTATCTCTTAATCATGATGGTAGTGATTAGATTACTGTTGCTGCTGAAGATTGCTGCTCTAATACAATCTTCTTGCCTGATTTCTACTTCCTCTCCTATCATGATAATGTACAACTCCACATTCTAAAAATATTGAATACTGTTATTACTTTTGGTAATGGGATTGCTGTTGCTATCATTTCTGTATATTACTTATTATAATTTTCTGACTTTATAATTTCATTTTAAGGTAATTCTTTCAGGTAAAGTTCTACTATTTATCTCTATTTCTATATAAATTTCTATATAAGTCTTGATGGTTTGCAAGCAGTTATTTTTGGATCTTCTGACTTTTTTGGAATGATCTCTTTTTACTTACTGAACTTATATTTTTAAATATAATTTTGATTTATTATCAGGTATTTTTAAATTATAATTTCTTCTTAATTTGATCTTTTGATTTTTAAGCAATATTCAAATTTAAAGAACATCTATGACTAACATTAAATTTATGATATTTAAGTGAAGAATATGTTAACTTTTAGGAAATGTTTTACTCCAAAGCTTAACTATTTTTCTACTTGTAATTATTAAGAAATTTATTTACTTTTTTAATCATTCATTTTTCCTTTCATTTGAAATATTTATAAATATTAAATTATTTTAATCTTTAAGAATATGACCTATATTATTTTATATTAAAGTTAATGTATTAATAAAATTAAAAAATTCTTTGATTAAATTTTTGGAATAGTATTTTATATTTATATCAAGTATATTTAAACTATAATTAACTGAAAATCAAATCTTTTTTTTTAAAAAAAAATCAGTATTTTACTATAATTTCTTTTCTAGTCTGTAGAATTTGAAAGTGAGCTCTTTTAAGAACTTTTTTTAACTATAAAGATCACCTGTAACTCATTACTAACTTTATGATTTGGCTTAAAAATTTAAATGTTTGAAGTTTTCCATTCCTTCTCTGGAATCAGTAGACCTTAAAACAGGAGTATACTTCAAAGATATCAATCAAAGACAATAGATGATAAAGACAATAAAGTCAATAATGATGTTCATATCACTCATTTCTCTTAAAAGAACTTTGTATAAAACTTTGATATTTTTCTTTTTTACATCTTTATATATTACTTCTCATTTGAAATATCTATGAAATATAAGATTGCTTTGAATTATATTTTGTATTAAAAGTACTGGAGATTATTAGAATTAAATTTTGAAATAGTTTTGAAAATGCTAAAATTTATTTTATTATTAATATAAGTTTTATTTGATATTATTTCTAAAGTTATTAAATATTTATTTAAAATTAATTTTGAAATGTACTGTATATATTATAAAAATCATTATAAACATAATATTATATGTTTTTATATATAATAGTTTGGTTATAAAAATTTAAATATAATTATATAATATATATTTCAGAAATTCCTCGTAAGTGATGTTAATTTTCTATTAATTATCAGATTTAGCAAATAATAACATTAAAAGCTAAACAATAAACAAGTTAAATAATTGTATTTTTGTACTTTACTGTGATATTATAACATCTATTTTTACTAAATATGAATAGAATGTTAAACTGATGTCTTATTATACATTTATGATTAATATGAGTTAAGTTAAATTAGCATGAAAAACTTAGTAATTGCATGTGCCATAATGTAGTGCAAAGGTCTTAAAAGTAATTATTAATTTCTTTAACTCCAATTGTTTAAAATTTATTAGATAAACAATAGAAAGAGAGAAAAAGATCACAAGTAAAGCATACTATATTTTCTAAGAATGAAATTCATAGTGACCAATAATCTATGTTTAAACTTTCATTTTCTACATCACATGAAGCAATAATTCTTGTTTGAATAAAAATTTCATTTGATTATATTACTTACTATAATAAGACTATATATAATAAGACTATATATAATAAGAAGTAATAAAACATGAATTCATATCCTACTAAGAAATTAAGGACCTTCATAAGAAATGATATTGTTAAACAATTGAAGCAACATATTACAGCATCACACTTTAAAGAGAAAACTGCTTTCTTTTATGTTCCAAAAAAACAAAAGAATTATCTCACAGATTCATATTCAGGCAACAATTTAATTCATCATCCACAAATTGGAATAATATTTGTGATAAATCTGACTTCTGATTTTGGCATTTTGCCTTTATAGTAAAGAATTTAAATAATTATATTAGTTATTATATTATATATCAATTTTAGAGAAAATAGTTAGATCTGAAGATTTTGAATCAATAAAAAAAGGAAGACAATAATAACATTATTTGGATATTTCAATTCTTTTAGATCAGAAAAATGTTAAGAAAAGACAAATTATTTTTTTTCTAGTCCAATCAAAGGACAAAATAACAAGGATTTTATCTTAATTAAATATCATTTTAAATCAGTCAGAATATCAATGAAGAATTATTTATTTCCATATTTATCAGAACATTATTTTACAAATAAATCACTTGAAAATCTTTTCCTAAGAAAGTTATATTTATTTAAAAATATAGTCTTTTTATTTATCAATTGTTAATAATAAAAGTTTATAAATATTATTATTTTGCTAAATGTAAATATTTTATTGTTTAAATTAATATTTGTCTCACTTTGTTCAAGAAGTATTAATTGTTACCAAACATATTTTAAGTGAAATTCCAAATTTCTTTTATGTTTTATTTAACATATAAATTAGTTATTTACAATAAAATCAGAGATATCACATGGATCATAGCTCACTTTCACATTCTATAGTAATAATAAAAAAAAGTGTTAATAAACAGCAATGAATTTATTATTTCATATATTTAAAGCTAAGTAAATATAGTAAATATAATATTTTAATAGAGAATTTGATTAGAGAATAGACCAAAAAATAGAAATCCTAAACATATGGAATGATAAGCTAAAAGTGTTCATCTTTGATGAGAACAAGTTTAGTTACAGAATGTCAATCTATTTTCATTCCAGTTTCCCAAACTGATGAAAGCTTTCTGAAAGTCCTTGATGCTTTAACAGAGGTCATCTGTTGTTTTGATAAAACTATCATTTGTAATGCTTTCAAATGATTATTTAAAACTGCACTTGTGAAAGTGGATGGTTGTCAAAATAAGAAGGTTCCTCAAGAGAGTGTTTATGATACAGAACTAAATAGAATCCTGGTGAACTGGATTATCAAAGAATGTAACTTTGAGGTTATCTAAATAAAATAAAAAAAAGTTAAGAAAAATCTAATAACAAGGGAATCACCCATCTCCTTGTTTTTAACTATAAAAAAAAAGGTCTAATACAAGGGAATCAATCACCCATCCCTTGTTTGACTAAATAAAATAAAAAAAATAATATGTAACAAAAATCATGAAGGAACTAAAAAAAAATTAAAGCCAATAAAAATAGGATAATCTTATTTGTGTGAATGAGACCATTCTGTTTATAATATGAGTAGCATGGCCTTATTGCAAACTAATGCCATTAATGTCCTGTGGAATGGGTTTGCAAATTTGAGTGGAATTGTAACCCGATTTGAAAATCGTAATTTAAATGACAAAGGCCTTCATCCAATTCCTATCTTAGTGGGCAGATCTGGAGTTGGAAAGAGCAGATTTCTCGATGAAATCGATGAACTACTCAAGCATAGAACCCTCACACCCTATAATAATAGTAAAAAAAATGTTAGTAAACAGCAAATGAATTTATTATTTCATATATTTAAAGCTAAATAAATATAACATTTACCTTAATAGAGAACTTGATTAGAGCAAATAGAATAAAAAATAAAAGATCCAACCATATAGAATGATAAGGACTTTATGCTAAAAGTATCCATCTTCTTGTTTTCTAAATAAAATAAAAAAAAATTAAGAAATCTAATAACAAGAGAATCACCCATCTCCTTGTTTAAGTAAAGTATGGATTGTTATGGAAAATTTGAAAAGTATGCCAACAGTGAATATGTTTGTTGTAGCTATTTGATGTATATTATATCTTCCTACTACCCTACTTCATAATGAATCTTTATTTTTATTTCCTTCTCTTCATCCATTTCCTTCTATTAATTCTCATCATGTTTTAATATTGTTACCCTTAGCTATGTTATTCTTTTCTTTAATACCTGAATTATATATTTTTTAATTGGTTATTCTTCCATTTCATTGTTTCTCATTCTATTTTCAAAAATACTTCCTCCATTTTTTCCTCTCCTATTTTCATATTGCCACATTATGTTTTCTCTTATTCATTTCCTTCATTTTCTTTCTCCACTCTTTACTTTCCATAATTCCTCAATTTTTTCCTTCTTTTCTTGATGGGTTTCAAAACTATGTCCATAATAGTGACATACGAACATGTCGAAATCAAGGTTGAAAAGGTACAAGCTGATTAGTATGCTTGTTAAGTGGCGTAAATTATCAACTTTCGGCAATGAAATTTGTATTTGTAAAGTTACGCCTCAGCAGAAGCTTTTAGATCTTTAGCTTATTAAACAATTGCTTTCAGTTATCAGGTTTGTTGCTATTAACCATAAGGAAATTATAGATGAAATAAGTTTAATAAAAAAAAAAGTATAAATCGTCTCTTTTTATATCTTTTGAGCATAGTATAAAATATGATTCATTATTTCTTATAAAGTTTGATATTTTGATCACGTATAAAAATATAAATTAATTACAATCATATTTTTTTAGGGGATTTTGGATTTTAATAAATAAATAACTATATATACTGTACATATAATGATTCTTGGGGATAGACCGAAATATGAAATCATTGGATCAATAATTGATACAAAATTCGTTCAATATGTTACCACGTGAAAATTCTTGTGACAAAAATTTCATTTTTTCCAGTCCAAAATATATATCATAAGATTTCAATACCTGATTTCCTCACTATTTTGAGGATTATGAGTCATCGATTAGAAAATGCGAAACTTAAGAATATTAATATATTGCAGGTTAAAAATAATTTGTGAATATGATTTAGATTGTTTACCTCGTTTAAGAACTCTGAGCTCATGTTAGTTATATTGACGATTGGACTATCTTTCCAAATAGATTTATAGAAACAAATTCAATCATTTTCAAGATTTGAGTATTCAATCCATTGAATTTTGAATCAGTTCATTGATATTCAAATTGCCACTGGCCCAATATATAAAGTTATCACGAAAATGTGATGAATTGCCATATTTTAAACATTTTTCATCACCTCATATTTTAAGTTTTCCATGACGACTTTTATATTTGTCACATTTTGCGTCAATATTTTTTTCTAAAAATACTTTTTAAACCAACGAGTTAAAATCATTATTTATGTTATAACAATGAAGAGCAAAGATATTGTTTATTTTCACTGAACACAACCAATCAGCAAATCTGAACTGTGCACGTTTATTTTCTTGCAAATTTTGATTATCATGTTCAACAGAGATTATATGATTTTTTTTATCACGTATGAAATTACGATTTTTAATCGAATTATATATCCTAAAACTAACACATAGCTTCTTTGTCAATAATATTCGAAATGGTAATATTCTAAAAACATTCTGATTACTAAATAAGGAGTCGGATCTTGAATCCCTGATACATCATTTTAAATATATTTTTATAATTAACTTTAGTATATGTTGAAAAAAATTCTAAAACCTATTATGTGCAGCATATACGCGTTACAATTTCCGATAATCATTATATGAAACCGTTTTTTTTATTTGATTTATGCTTTTAAAAATAAAATTAACAAATATTCCAGTTTCAATTTATATTTTGATATATACATCGAGAAATCACAACAGTACAATTTTCGAATGATTTTGAAAAGCGCAAAAAAAATGTAGCGTGTTACGCATTGAAAAATGATTCTCGACAGAACAATTTAAAAATATCAATCTCTAATATAAAAAAATTATAGGATTTTTGTCGAAACATCGATTTCCTTCCTTCATTAGATTATACTACAATATTCTTCCCTTTGCCCTACTTCCAACCCCCTTTTCCCGTCCTTCGACTTTCCTTTGTCCCTCTTTTCGTCATCTTGCTTTTCGTTTTCTTCTGTTTCTCTCTTTTTAGCTAATCGCTCTCTTTTTGCTTGCTCCTCTAATTTAGTTTTAATTTCTTGCAGTTCTTGTTGCGCTTTCTCTATCTGGCGATCTTTTTCATCAATAATTAGCTGATACTTTTGTTTTTGCAATTGTCGTCGGCTTTTACGATGGGTCCTGAACCTCTCCCAATGTTTTTTTCGTGGACTCCTAGAAGGTTTTCCCATTATGTTAGCTAGGAAGTAGATATACAAGGTAAATTTGACAACCTGACTTAGTTTAAGAAAGACCAGGGAATTAGTTTTATTAGCGATATCGTTATTCCTATTACATATAAATGTTGGTTTTAAAGTCGTACAGGACTATTGCTTGATTTAGTAATATCAAAATTAATCATCACGCTCATCTACATCGTTAACCTGGTCCACTTATTGACGTTGGTTTGCTTCCTTAAAAAAATCCAATCAACTTGAATCGCAAAACTTTAGTTCTACAAATTGAACTTTATCTATATAACCCATAGCACCATAAAAAACAAATATTACAACCAGTACAATATTATAAGAAAAATGCGAAAATAAATAATAGACTTTATTATAACTAATATACATGATTTCAATTTTATTAGAATGCTAATTGTCTAATGAAATGGTTTGATCAAATAATATATTATTGAAATATGGATATTCATATTCATATTCTCCGCAATCAAGGACAATATGGTTATTCCATTTCACTCTATATCATCGTAAATTATTAAGCGTTCTCCCATGCCTGACGTACGATGTTTTTCATGGACATTAATTTATTATAGTCTAGGATTTAGGTTTAAGCGTTGAGATAAATGTCATTTTAAGAGCAATTAATACGAGTTCGATATATATTTGAACAATTTCTTCTAATGGATCCTAACTTCGCTGACATTTTTCACGTCCTTTTATAAATGGCCTGCAATATTCATAGATTATTAATGAAACAGAAATCACACATTTACAAAAAAATTAACAAATTACATAGACTCATAAGATATACAAAAATAAGAACTTGAATAAAATAGGATCGTAAGTTAGTACACATTTACTATAAAATTAATTTGTTATTTGTTACCTCTAAAGGCGTTGTGGATTGTTTCAAGCACTTCTACATTTTGAGATAATCATACTTCCACAATATTTTTTCTTCATACCTTAATCGAGTTATAAAATCGTCATTTCTTGATTATGAAGTGAAACTAACAAAAAAAATCATTACCCTTTCGATATTCCAGTCACTGCGGACACGAAACATAATTGGAAGAAGTATGAATTTTACTCATCCTAACATTTACTAATGTTCTGAATTAAAAAAAAATTAAAAATCCCCCTTTAACTACCCGTACATTAAGTGAGACGCCACTTTCACATGAAAATATATATTTTTTTACTCCGAATTATCCCATGAAATTACATACTAGTGTAAATTTTGAAAATTGTATATTTTTTAAATTTTGCTCATTTCGAAAATAGAATAGCTTACTGTATGTTTATTAATTCGTGATTCAGTTAATCATATATAATACCGATACATAATAGATCATCTTGACATGATTGTTGGCCAAATTTTATTTTAATAATCAACACTACAAAATAAATAAAAGTGAGATTTTTATTTATTAGACTTTAATATAATAAATAATATGCAGTTAAATATGAATAGATTAAATAATTTGTTAAATAAAATTATAATCACAATTAAGAATTTGGATAGATTCAATTACTCGTTTTAAATATATATTTTTGAATTTAATTCTCTGAAATACAATTGAATTTAAAGCCATTTATGATAAATAAAGAAATGTTAATATGTTATTCATCTTTCATTCAAAAAAGAACACGATATTGCTTTACTTTCTTTTTCAGCTTTATTGATTTAGTAGTTTACTTTAAATCGGTTTCACAATCAAATAATTTGCCTGCAACGGTTGCAAATGCTGACATGATAGCTTGCGCGCAAAAATGTCATTGATCGACATTGCAAACAATCATTCTCTATTATTAGAGTAGTAAATACCCGATGTAACCAATCAGTCAATCACCTTTAAATGTTAATCATGTAACATGTGCTTGCCTTGCGCCAAAGTATTTCGTAATAAAATATAGGATCGTAACATTGTTATGTTGCTTACGGTTGGCAATGATGAATTGTAAGTCATATAAAGAATGATTCATGATTTTTTTTTCTTCTCACCAACCAATATTAGGAATTTTTTATTTACTATAAATAACTATTTCAACTATTTCCTAAATATTCTCAATTTGATCCTTTCCTTTAACATTCATTCACTTACAAAATAATTATTTAATATAACTTTCAACATAAATATATCATGGTCAAATTCCTTTTCTTATGAATCTTATTATTACAAAAAAAAAATTTAAAGATCTCATGTGTAGGTAAAACTTGGTTTGGAGATGAAATATTCAAACACCTGGAAAATATATTTCATTAAAAATTCTCTATATTACAAATAAACTCTAGTTTCAAAAAATTTAGAAAGAAACTATTCATTTAAAAAATAAATCATACTTATAATATTCAGTTTATATAGATAGCTGAAATTAAGTTTATCATTATTAATTTCCAATTAAATAAGAACAAAACGATAGATAAATAATATAATATAATATTAAATAAATTCCTTCCAATCAACTATAAACATACAAAAGACAATAATTCTTCTCAAGATAATTCTTTGAAAGAAAAAAAAACAAAAAAATTCTTTTTCTATTTATTACACATGGATCATAATACAATAACATTTTTGCAGGTCTATACAAATTAAAAATCATAATATAAAATATAAAGATATCAAAGAACACTATCACGAACAATATGACTTATTAAACTAAAAAAGAAAAAAAATAGAAAATTTCTTGAAATTAACCAAAAGCAGAACACATAAAAAATTCAATTAAAATGAATATAGATTTATAGTCTAAATCAAAATTTTTATTCTTTTATAAAAAAAATCAATCTTTATCAATTTCTTTTACCTTTTCACTATATTATTATTATTCATATTTACATTTAATATAGAATATTATTCTTGATATAATAATACAAGTAAAATCTATACAACTTCCATTATATTTGCTAGCTAATTTAAATATTAATATTCATTATCATCATGCAAATATTACACAAATAAAAAAGCATATTGAATTTTAATTTATTATTATATATTGTATATTCACCAGAAGATTTTGCTCTGAAATAATAATTCTATTCTTTTATTCCTTTAGTCATCATGTAGAATTATATTTTTACAAAAAAATGATTTTAATCATTTAAGTCTTGTAGAAATAAAACTACCAAAAAAGGAAAGAAAATAACTTATTAAAATTTAAAATGATTTAATTCCTGATAATCAAAAGAAAAAAAATATTGTTGTTGATCATATGGGAATATGATCAACAAACTTTCTATACATAAATCTATTTCAAGCATTGGAAGAAGTAAAACCTGAGGGTATTATGTTTAGAAAGTTGGATAGTTATGGGACCATCAAAAAATCATTGTTTTTAGTCATAGCTTTGTTAATAGAATTTGTTATTATACTTACAAAATTTAGTTTACAAGATCTTATTAATATTTCAAATTATTTCATCCTTACTTAATGAATTTTCTCCTTCCTTAATTTATCAGATCCCTTACACATTTTAACAATATCAGATGTGGCCTTTCAAATCAAACTAAATTTCAAGAACTATTACAAGCTACCAATTGAAAATTCATAGATATATCTCTGATATCCAGTCACAATTCATCTCGAGCAAACTGAGGTAAATTCCCTAATCGAATATGACACAGATGTTAGTTACGCCAGTGAATCTTTGGCGCAAGAGGAATCTGATGATAATGACGAATTCTTAAATATTTTTGAAGATTATTCCCATATTATATTCGATTCTGATACACCTGATACTTCAGATGCTTCAAAGTTACCAGACTTTTTTAACATTTCATAAAATTGACATTAAATAAATTTTAAATATTAAAAGATTTACTTTGAAGTTTTTTTTCATGATATCATATTAGCTAAAAAGATTGGTGATATAGAGCAACATTGGGAAGACTTATCTTTACATATAATCAATTTATCAAGATTTATATTGAAAAAAAAACTTAAAATTATGTATGTGGATATTAAATATTAAAGAACTAGTAACTATATTTTACTTCTTTGTTGCTAATGATGTCAATTCCAAGATTTGCAATATTGCAGATTTCAATGAATTGTGCATATAAATCCACAAATCCTGAGTTGTTCACATATCACATATTGTTGATTAAATATGAAGATAAAATAATATTTCTTTGGGTCTGCCTATGGGAAGTAAAGTACTGTTTATGCTTATATTATTAATGGTAGTGAAATTTAGAAAATAGATATACATGTGTCAAACATATAGATCTTGAAAATGCTGGTATAAAATTAGACTTTTTTTCTATTTGATTTATAGGATGTAGGATGTATGCTTGAGAGAATTCCTAAGTCATTATTTTATAAAGAATAGAATGGGTTCCATATCCTGAATTCTGTAATGTATTTCTTACATTTTATGCTATTTTTAATTAATATGAGAGTATTTTCTTAAAATGAGAGCATAAATCTTTATTTGTTTTCTTGTAAATTATGTTAAATTAAAAAAAAATGAATATAATTAATTGAAAATTGGAGTAGGGATTGAAATGATTCCTCTTTTGAAATTCACTAACCTATAAATGAGTTTTTTTTTATTACCCATACTACCTAATATTAAATTTTGTTATTTAACAACTATAATTTTATGATTTCTGAAATAAATTAACTAATTTCTATACAATGATTATCTAAACATGAATCCCACCCACTGACCCACATATTTTGAGATGATGTAATTTCAGATATTTCCAATACTAATAGTTTTTAAAAATAACATAATAAAAGCATAATAATTTTTGATGCGGATTTAGTTTATTGTTACCAATAAAAATTTTCCGTTTGCTATTTTATATTGCTGCATTAAATATCTCCATCTTCTAAAAACAGTAATTAGATTACGAATTGGTCCAAATTGCGATCAGTTTGTCCACTAATATTGAAACATAAAAATTTTAATTGATTTAAAAGCGGTGTTAAATAACATCTTTTTTTCTCCTGTATGAAAACTATCTCTTTTTATCATAATTGTCATATCATTAAAGATTCATCGCCATCATCGATGTAGTGTGTTTTTTATATAAAAGAAAATAAAAGTATTCGGTTAAATTGCCTCCGAATTTATATTTCTTTCTAACTCCTATGCAAATACGATCTTTTTTTGTTCTTACATTCCTCAAAAGTTTCTAATAATCTATATAACTTATAAAATTTCTTTGGATAACCAGAAATCTTTGCTCTCGAAGTGAACATCTTAGAGTTGTTCATTTCGTAAAAAAACAATGTCAGTATGAGATCAATAACTGGTCCATATAATAATTTTTATCAAAAAGTCGCTATCATGGAAAATTCCCAGACTTGTTCTTATAAATAAAAAAAAAGTTTAGTTTGTTAATTTAATTGACCTGATTTTCTTAATTTCTCATACATAAAGTAAAACAACCTTTTAGTAACTTATAAATAATAAATTTCCTTCAGTAATTAAAAGAAAATTCTTCTTTTGCTAACATGAGCAATTCAATTTTTGAGCATCTTGTAGCTAAATTATAAAGCTTATTCTATGCGTAGCATCTAGTATATTATATTGTCAAATATTTTGCTTTTGGAAAATAAAAAATAATAACAAGTGGGAATTTTATAAATTTATTTTATAAAGTTGGGGGATATAGACTATCATGATAATTAAGGAAACCATTAACGACGTGAAAATTCCTAAAGAAATAAATGGGATCGAAATTAAAACGAAGGTGAAATTTTCTAACCGCCTTATATTTTGGAAACAAATTCTTTTTTTTATACTGTAAAAAAATGCAGTTGTATAACGCACCCTGCATTTTGTGCGGATGCATAAAAAATGACACAATGCCAACTTGGAAAAATTGCATATACTTTGTCTAATTCAGAATAAAACATCATTTTTCCCCTCGTAAATAATTTGTATCTAGATGTTCACGATTCTACGGTTAAATACTTCAATGACTTTTATCAATTTTTTTTGGTAACATACAGTATTTTTATTTCTTGAGACTTAAAATCAAAATTATTAGTAATTTACTATTTAAAATTCTTTTAAAAAAAGTTTTGAATTAAAGTTGATAGAATAAGAATTAATTGTAATCTCAATCCCAAGCTACAATATCTAGTAATAATTGTTCAGATTTTAATCGGCTATTAGACTGTGGATGCTGGAACAGGACCGGTCATCGCCGCAGCAATTGTTGTTTTATTTAAACCAAACTTGACGAAAGATTTCCATTCTGTGGTATTGAAAAGTTCATAATAAAGAAACTAAAACTTTTCTTGAAAAACTAAAAACAAAGTTCGTAATAAGGAAACTGAAATTTGGTTTTGAAGCTCATATTCGAGAAACCAAATCTCATGCTGGAAATATAGGACTTTAAATAATGGTTTGTAAATTCTTTGAGATATTAACAATCTTGAAATATTGCATTTTATATTATTCAATTTAAAAATCCCTTATATTAAAATTTTTTGTATACATTTGTTGATACCTTTATTAGCTATACCCATTGTAAAAGTGTACCCGTTTGTCTTGTGATGGTGCGGGTGTCCCTTTATTAAAAATTTTTTGGCTGTGAATTTAGCGACAAACTAAAATAATTACGTCTAACGGCTGATAACATGCTAATTTGTCGCGTCACTATCTTATCATGCAATAAAATTATTATAATAATTTTGGTTAAAGTGCTTACGCCAAACAGCCAAACATATATAAATAGAAACCAGCCCGATCACGTGACTCTTGGCGTCATTTTGACAGCATTAGAACAAAATTATCAAAATTATAAAATCTTGATAAAATAAAATCAGATAAAATTGAAAGAAATATATCAAATATTCTGAATTTCAATTTACGATTTTACGTTATTTAATGCTAAAACATTTTCTTTGAGTATTATTATTATTTTAGAAAAAAAATTTACACATTTCAATTACATTATATAATTAATCAGATATAAAAAATAAAAAAAAAAAGTGAAATCTTACCATTATAATTAGATTATAATTAGAATAACGTTTTAATATTATTAGATTAATTCAGGAAAATATAATAATCTACTTGTATAATATGCTTCAGGATGAATTTTTGGGTGAGTGGTATTTTTTGGTAATTGAGAAATCATTTTCCATCTTTTTTCTTCAGCAACAGAATTTTCATCTGATATTTTGGACGGATTTGGATCGTCACAAATTAAAATAATCCATTCTCCTAATTTTTCATTTAAATAGGACGCGGTTGGTCGTTTTTCTGGATCATTATCCCAACATTGTTGCATTAATTCTGCATAAAATCTAGGCGTATCCTCAGGAATTTCAGGTCTTTTACCATTACAAATATCTTTTGCTAAATTAATATCATGTGCTCGATTATACCAAGGTCTTTTTCCAGTTGCAAGAGTATTCATAATAATACTAAATGAATATACATCAGAAGCAGTACTAGGATTTTCTACATGTAAAACTTCTGGTGCAATATATGGTAAAACTCCATATACTTTATTTGATCTTTGATTTTCATCATGATCGCATGGTCCATTAAGACCTACATCACCAATACGAGCATCTGTAGAAACTTTTTCGTCCTCGATAAGCAAATTACCTCCGTGAAGATTTCCATGAATTTTTCCTTCAGCGTGAATTCTTTCAAGACCTCCAGCTATTCCCCATAACATATCGATCATATCTCTCCAGGAAATGATTCCGTTGCAATGATCAAGATATTGGTAAAGATTTCCGTTTTCATAATACTTCATTACAATCATATAATTGGATGTTGGATCTTTTGTAATACCAAATGTTCCGGACAATGAAGCTGATTGTAAACATTTATGATATGCTTTAATCTATTTAGACATTAAAAGATTTTAATTTGTTTTATTATTATTTTTTAATACAAATAAAAATTTAGTTGATAAAATAAAAAAAACTTACTTAAAAAAAAATTTACCTGATTAATGTAAAAACTTGAAATATTTTGTGAATTATCAAGACGCTTCAAGGCGACATTCATTGGACCAGAACGAGTCCATTCTTGTGCACCATCATCCCAAATCCATCTAGGCCCTTCCATCCAAAGAGCTGAATAAACACTACTGAATCCGCCCTTACCAATATATTTAACCATTTCGAATTTTTCAAATGGTATCCATTCCAAATAATCACAAGTTTGAGTGGCGTTCAATTGAGTATGTCGTATTAACTCATCGATCTCCTTATTTTCAGATGTCCAATGAAAAAAATTTTCTCTCATGGCGTTAGTTTCACATTCCAAGCACCATCCAAAAGAGATTCTAGGTTTACCACATTCTGGACAATCTTTCAATTCTTTTGGAATAAACTTATTTTCTTGTCGAAGAGATGATTCCTCTCCCATTTTTGTATTTATTATCGGCTATCGCGTTAAAAATTTTTTCGAAAAAAAAAAAATTTATAGGAAAGTAATCCTTTAAATACACTAATCCGCAAAAAATGACGTGTGTGGCGCTGCTTTCAACAATAAACAAAAAAAGAAATCACTTTATATATGACAAGCTTTTAGGTGTTTCTAAACAAGTATTGCGTGGTTTATTCTCAAAAACAAATTAAGTTAATCATTAAAAGCCTATTGATATCCATTTTAAGAGATATCTTAAAATAAATATATACGTATGATTATTGTTATGTAATTCGCCTTATACCGATTTTTATTATTAACATGGTTACAATTGGTATTATTTATTATAATAAGTTGAATTTTTAAAATAATAAAATTATTTTCCTTTTTTTTTTACCCTCATATTTCTCTTTTGCAAAATGATAAATAGAATACCTTATATTGGCATTATTGAGCATTAATAAAAAAAACCAAATTTAGGCAACATAAAAGGCGTCAAATGATTATCTTATCTATCTCCTGTCCATTAATCCGATTCTTTCCGATGAAAATTCGATCTGTGATATAATAATTGGTAATGTGGACACATCACGACCACCTTCGTTACTAAATTCCCCGTTAATTTTTTTTTTTCTCACCCCTCAAATAAAATTATTAGCAGTTCCTCCTATTTAAAATAATTTTTTTTTAAGGACAAAAAAAAAAAAAAAAAAAAGAAAAGGAATACATTTAAAATATTTCTATGAAAATTCATAATAATAAAATACTTTTTGTTTATTTATTGCGTTACAACTTAGAAGAAAAAATAATAATGAAAATTCTTGGTCGTTAAAACAGTGTTTAAACATTATTTATTTCTCATTAATATAAATTAAATTTGTACTCAACTGCATCAAATTTCGTTAATAATCTAACAAATAAAATTTTCTTTTCGCCAAAAGTATAAATTATTTCAAATAGGGTAGTGAACTGTAAATTTCAAGACTAATAATGTGTCAATGTGATTAGAAACAGGTTCGTCGTAATTATGAATCTTAACGTATCGGAGGTTCGAATGAATAATCAAACAAAAACCAACTTCTTTTCAGTTTTCTGCTCTTTCTGCTCTAAGAAAATAGAGATTAGTTAAAATTAAAGGCGAAATTGAATTAGTAATCAATAATAATCTAATTTTAGTATGCACAGTGCATATCATGTAAAACTTAATTTGTTGATATGAGCGATATGAATTTGAGGTCTTGACCGGTTCATAAAATCATTTTATGACCGGGCCGGTCCGGTCCGGTCCAGGCTGAAAGACCGGTTTTTTTTAGGACTGGACCGGACCTATACCTGTATTTCTTTCAACATCAATTCTTAAATGACTTGCTCGTTCTAAACAAAAAAGATTGGGCTACAAACTAATTGAGTATAATCTTAATTAGGCTGAGAATTATAAATATAACATTATCTGTTATTGAATTTTTTTTTTTTAGAAAAAAAAAAATAAATATAACTATAGGAATTTTTTAATAGAAATGAATTAGACGCGTGAAACTTCACGCCTCTAAGTTTTCCATTTTTGTCTGAAATTTTTCTCGTGGTAAATGTGTTTTTCATATCTCCTAATTTGTCACCAAACGATAAAAATGTATTGATGAATTTATTAGAATTAGGATTCAACTTGATGAAAATAAATTTAATATTATTGCGTAGAAAATTTATAAACTTTATTAAGAAATTAACTTTTTGCTTTAAAAAAAGGTTTCCTTAAGTTAAAATTTCGACTTTCGGGTTCATAAGTTTTTGACTAAAATTTATTTAAAAAATGAATAATAGACTATAGGACGAAAGTTTTTAAGAAAATGGTTGATTCGTAAGAGGTAGATCTAAATTTATAAGTTCAACTTTTCGTTACAAATCTGCGCCACTTTTAATTTTCGTTCTTAATTATAATTTATTTGAAAATGACTTGGTAATATTCATAAAAACAATAAAATTTTTAGAATATTTATTGAATAATAAATATTAATATTTATATCACTTATATTTTGAAGGAGTACTTGGTTTTTATTAATAAAGAAAAAATTTTTCAGTGAAAAATATATTCAAGTAATATCTTTATGATGATTACATCGAAGCTTTATAAATTTTTAGCTTTGGTTAATACCGGTTAAGAAATCTGTTGACTGGTTAATTTAACTGGTTAATTTAGTCGGTTAATTTAATCAGTTAAAATGCAGATCATTCCCATATTAGTTGAATTTCGATGAGTTAAACTTTAACGCTGGCCAAAATTTAACAAAATTCGGAATTTTTTTATGTTAATTCCGGTCAAATTTTAATGCCGGCCGGAATTAAGTTTCGCAAATTTTTAATGAATGTTAATTCTGGCCAAACTTTAATGCCGACCAGAATTAAGTTTTAACCGGTTAATTAACCGGTTAAAGAGGGTTTTTTGGAAAACAATTTGTCTATGTTGTAGCCCAAATGTGATTTTGTTCCGAACATGATTTGGGATATTCCCAAATCGAAATTTTGATTTCGTACTTCCCAAATCGGAATTATCGATTTGGAATATCCATGTCCGAAATGAAATTGTATCCCATACCCAACTTGGGATATCCCAAATCAGATCTGGAGCATGGTCAGGTTTGGTATACCCAATGTCCTAAATTCAATCATATTCCAAATCAATCTGAGTAAATTTGGGACAAGTTCAGGTTTGGAACATGTAATGCCAAACCTGACGATAATCTAGATGGATTTGGGATATGATTAGATTTGGGTATCATACTGTATGTCCTAAACCTGACCATGATCTAAATTTACCTAGATGGATTTGGGATATTCTGGAAGTTTGAGTATCCTATACCCCAAACTTGATTATGAATATTAAGTATTTCAAATCTTCAAATTAACATACTAGACATGCTCCAAATATGACCATGTTTTAATTTCTGGAATATGGTCAGGTTTTGGATACATGATACTATGTCCCGAACTAACATATAAATATTTGGAACATGGTCAGGTTTGGGGTATTATGTCCAGAACTTGACCATGATTCAAACCTGCCTATGTTAATTTGAAACATGGTTGAGTTTAGAGTATCAGGTGTACCAAACTTGGACATATCNCAGATCTAATTTGGAATATCCCAAGTTGGACTTGGAACATGATTTCAATTTCGGACATGAGGTATCCCAAATCAATAATTCCAATTTGGGAAGTACGAAATCAAAATTTCAATTTGGGAATATCCCAAATCATGTTCGGAACAAAATCACGTTTGGGCTACAACATCTATATTTTATATTTTTCAAAATTGATAATATAATTTTTTTTTACAAAAAAAAAAAAAAAAATTGAATAGTTTAAATTAACATAGTACTATATATATTTGTTTCATACCTGTTACCCGTTCATTAATAAGAATAATGAAATAAACTATCTAAAAATTAAAAAAAAAATTAAATTCAATTGTATTGGTATTGGTGAGTTTAATGAATAGATTATTTTTAGTTTCTTTTATGATTTTATTAATTTTTGGGACACGCTCGAGACTGTCAATGCAATAGAAAGTCTGAGTTTGTAAAGAAGGATCCCTTCATCATTCTACTCAAAGAAAATTTTTAAAAAAAAGAAATTAAATAAAAAAATAAAATATACCCATTAATGTCATAAAGACGATTCTAACCTCAAGAAGTCCTGCTGAATTCGTTAATGTTTTAGTTCTAAATTAAAAAAAAAATTAATAAAAACTAATAGAACAAAATTACCATTTATAATGCACTTATAAAAAAAAAAGGAAAAAAAATTTTTTTTTGATTTAAAAATATTAAATAATGTCTTCGTGGATGATGTACACACATCATCCTTCATATATCTGACATGATGCTTGGACATTAACCTTTCGGCAAACAAATATATTACCGTCTCTTTAATGGATTAGCAGTAACATCATCAAAATTAAATTCGTGAATCTGCTCTGCTGCCCTCCACCACGAATCATTTTTTTTTATTATTTATTAAACGGTGTATAACCATTTTTCATTTCTCTTTCTAATTCTATACTTTTAATGGAAACTCAGTATACCTTAAATTTCGTTGATAACCTAAAGAATAAATTTTCTTTCCGAAAACCACCACCAACCAAAAGTATTAATATTTATAACAAAATAGGGTAGTGCACTGTAAATTTCATTAAATATTATAAATTCTAATAATATGAAAGTTCGTCATAATCATGAATCTCAAAATTAAAATATCGACAGTTCTGGATCTTTGGATGGAAAGACTTAGATGAAAGCGTGCCAATGAATACATTCCTATTTAAAATTTTTTCAACATCGATTCTTCAAAATGACTAAACAAAAAAAATTTAATAAAATCAAGAAAAAAAGTAATTATTAATTTAGTACTATCTAAATCTTAATTAGGAGACATACTTGATCAATTAAATCCAGCATATAAAGAAATAAATATATTGACCAAAATATTGATGATATTATGTTGACTATGAATTTGTTAGGATTAGGATTCAATATAAATCGCTTGGTGAAATTTTTTCTGAAAAAAGAATTTGTGGGAAAAATTTTGAAACTTTATAAAGTATAAGCCAGAAGAAAAGTAATTTAATGTTATTACATAGGAAATTTTTTTTAAATTTATAAAGAAAAAAAAAGTTATTCTGGATAACTTTCCTTTAAAGAAATACTTTTAGTTGAAGTTGTTAAAAATTATGCAGATACTGGATTTTGACTTTAAAATTTTTACATAATTTTAAACTATGGGATAACTTGTAAATTGCACAATCTATTTGGATGCCGAATTGAAATGTAAATATTTTTTTACTCTTTCAACAAATCTCGTTAAGTTCATCCATGATCTTAGAAACTTTAAATGCAGTTTTTATTAATGAAATAAATTCAAAGAAAAATTGTTGATTCGTAAGAGAAAAATGTACAGTAGATTTAATTTTACAAGTTTAACTTTTCGTTGTAAATTTAAAATTACTGAGACTTAGTTTATATGGTCTCAATTATTAACAATTTGAATTTACTTCAGAGTTTGAACTACTCGTCAAATGGCATTTATACTGTTTACAGTACTTAATCGAAAAGAATGAAGTGATTTTTCATTCAGTAAATATGTTGAACATTACATGACATTTGTTACACGAATTCCTGATGTATTTCCATTTTATTTATGATAGTAAATTGACTTATTTTATGTAATAAAGTCTATTATACAAATCATGGATTTGTGTGAAGAATGTAATCAAGGAAATGCTGAATATAATTGGTGTAATGCATGTGACCAAAATGGTTTCAACAAAATTCAAAACTTTGAACTGGTGGTAATTATAATATTGACAAATTTATTCAACATACTCAGCTATCAGCAAAATATTCGCATGGAGCATTACAATGGATACCTTATGATATATATTTTATAATATTGAATATATTGCAAAGGCAGGTTTGGCAAAGTGTATAAAGCAAATTGGATTGATGGATCTATAGATTATTGGGATAATGTATTTATAAAATGTATATTTCAGATTATGTTACGCTATAAAATTAATGAATAATATTACTATTATTAGACTTTATGAAATAATGGAATAACTAAAGATCCAGAAACGAAAAATTATATGATTATTTTGGAATATGCAAAATATGGAAGTTTACGAAATTATTTAGATAAAAGTTATGATGAATTTGATGAATTAAATTGGAAAGTTAAGATTAAAGATTTATGAGGTATTGCAGGTGGACTTAATCAATTCATGCAAATGGTTTAATTCATCGAGATTTACATGTTGGCAATATACTACAACTTAGATATAGACCTTGTATAACTTATGCAAACCTGCAGGTTATAATGCATTAGAAAATACAAAAAAATGCATTTATGGTGTATTACCTTATATTGCTCCAGCAGCTGATATTTATAATTTGGTATAATTATATATGAAGTAATTTCTGGATTACCTCCATACCATGATGTAATCCATGATAAAAATTTAGCAGTAAAAATCTGCCAAGGACTTGGACCAAGGTTTAATATTAAAGTACCTCCGTGTGCTTAGATGCAAATCCATTAAACCAACCTTCAGAACTAGAAGTTTGTAATATTTTATACCAATAGTGGAATGAGCTTGGAAAAAAGAATCAAAGAATCAAATTAAAGAAGCAAGCAGATAAACTCAATAATAAATTACAAACTAATAGTGATGTACTGTACTTTCTACCAATTTATAATATGAAACGCATTCTGAAGCTGTTTATACAAGTAGATTACTTAATTTTAATAATCTTCCTGAACCAAAAAATTCGGATGATTATTATAACCAAAACGATAATATTATAAGCATGAAATACTATTCAGGTAATTAAATTTTTTATTCGTTCAAAAAAAATTAAAAATCAAAAATTTTTGACAATTTCTATTTACGATCTTACGTAATTTAATGCTGTCTTTGATTATTAATTTTTTTTGAAAAAAAAATTTACAAAAAGGGAAACATTATAAAAAAAGTAAAATCTTTAATGCCATATAATTAGGAAAAACGTTTTTATGTTATTAAAGTAATTCAGGAAAATATAATAATCTACTTGTATAATATGCTTCAGGATGAATAATTTTTTTGATAATTGAGAAATCATTTTCCATCTTTTTTTTCTTCTGCAACAAATTTTCATCCGATATTTTTGAAGGATTTAGATCATCACATTAAAATAATCCCTCCTAATTTTTTCACTTGCGGTTAGTCGTTTTTCTGGATCATTATCTCAACATTGTTGCATTAATTCTGCGTAAAATTTAGGCGTATCCTCAAATCTTTTATCATTACCAATATCCTTTGCAAAATTAATATCATGTGCTCGATTATACCAAGGTTTTTTCCAGTTGCAAGAGTATCCATAATAATACCAAATGAACATACATCAGAAGCAGTACTAGGATTTTTTTCCACGTAAAACTTCTGGAGCAATATACTATGGTAACATAGCCCATGAAGACCCTACATCATCTGTACGAGTATTAGTACTCTAGCAAAGAACTACCCCCAAGAGCACCCCCAAAAAATTTTCACTAACGTGACTTTTGACCAGACTTAATAAAAATGAAAGCTGGGAGGTGTCCCATTGGCCTATGTGGAAAGTATGTAACGAACTCATTGCATTACTAGAGTTTGTATACGAACATCTGTAGCTAGGAACTATAAATTTCTCCATGTAAATTTTCCATTGATTTTTCCTTCAACATGAATTCCTTCAAGACCTTCAGTGATTCATTCCAATAACATGTCGAACAAATCTCTCCAGGAAATGATTCCCTTGCGCCGTTGCAATGATCAAGTTGCGATTGTAACCATTTATTTGTGATATGCTTTAATCTATTAGCAGTAAGGAATTAAGGATAATGTTTAAGAATTATTTACTTTTATTCAATAAAAATGTAGTAAAAAAAAATTATTATCTATTAAAAAATGTAGATTAATTTACCTGATTAATGTAAAACTAACATTCATCTCAAATCCATTTAGGCCCTTCTATCCAAAGAGTTGAATAGACACCACCAAACCCACCTTACTGATATATTTTAACCATATCAAATCTTCTAAACGGAATCCATTTTAAGTAACACAAGTTTGGGTAGCACTTGAGTATATCGTATTATTTTATCGATCTCCTTGCTTTCTGATAACAAATGAAGAAATTTTTTTCTTTCATGGCATTAGATTCACATTCTAAGCACCATCCAAAAAATATTCTAGGGTTACATCAAACTTTCAATTTTTAAAAACTTATTTCCTTGTTGAAAGATTATTTAAAAAAGGGAAGTAACGTGAATCATATACGCATAATTTACTGCGCCTTGTGTTCCGACGGTACATTCCCGCTTTAGGTTGATCGATAAAGAATACGTCGATCATTACGAAGCGTGTTACAAATATTGGGAATCATAAAGTAATATATGAAAGAATTTATTTTATAAAATGCACTTATTTGCTTAAACATAATTAAAATTTTAACAATTTTCAAACTCATACGGTTAAAAATATTAAGAATATTATATGGTAGCTAAACAAATAAAATAAATAATAATAAGATGAAAATTTCTTAAAATATAAAATTTTGAAGATGCTAATTATAATAATAAGTGCAATATAAGCAGTATCAGTTTAAAATCTTATCATTTAGGCGAACTTTTCTTAAAATTGAAAAACTTAAGCACTACAAAAAATTAACATGCGCAATTAAAATTGAGAATGAGAAATATAATAATAAAAATATACAACACACAACAGATGATACTTACTAATTTTAATAGTAAAAGATATATTAATAAAAAGAAACCCCATTAAACAATTGGTTTGCAAATGGCTCGTTTGTAATTTGTAGAGATAATTGTGCAATTCGGCTTAATGTGTCTGTATTGTTGATCGCACGTCTTCTATACGTTCTTATAATAATTCTATGTCTTTGACGTTGAATTATTCTATTTCTTCGATGATGTATACGATTAAAATTAATAGAAGAAACAAGAGTATTTAATGACATTTTTATAAATATATTTAAGTATAACTACAAAAAGTGAAAAAATAATTTATTGGAATGCATTTATATACAAAATTATAAACATAAATTGATGCTTTGATTATCTGCGTTTCACATGACCGATTGTAGTAACGCGTAAATTTTCGTCTAATTGAATTGCCAAATTTTATATGAGGGGCTAAATTTTATTTGTGAAACGAATTAACATTTTTTTTTTTGGCTAATTTTATTTTCCAAGAATCATACACAACCCCAAAATATTTTATTCGATCGAATATTTCTTTTATATTTCATCAGTCTAATGACATAAGGTTAAACGTATAACCCGATAATAAGCACCCTTTTTGTCACATAATGCCGGCCAGGCATAATCATAATAATTCAGGCCAGGGAGTTATTACTTTCGTGGGCTAATTATCGGGACTATACGGTAAATTTCTGCTTTGTTTATGGCTGAAAAAAAAACTTGTTTGAGCTAACTAAATCTTGTAATGAATTTCTGCGGTCATGTGCTTATATAAGAGATTTTTCTTATCGTATATTAAATCTCCGTTTTCTTCCGAAATTTTGTACCACATCAGATTATGATATTTTGTCCAAGATCGATTTCCAAAGAAAATTATTTTAATAGGATGATTTTTTTTATTTATTTGATGGTCTTTTTATCCTAAATACGCGAATAATCTATCCTCAAATCGTCACGTTGGACACCAAAATTTCAATACATAATTTGTGAATTTAAATTTAGGTTGCGATGAAAATTAATATTATTTGATAATTTTAGACGGAAATATTCGATGAGAATTGATCCAATAAGTACATTACTGCTAATTGTTTAACGTAAACAAACATATTATCGTATTCAAAATTGGGACATGCGCCCAATTTTTAATATCTCAATAACTCTCATCTGAAAGTTTTTAAAGTAGTACTACACCTAATTGATCGTCATATATGCAAATGTCCAATCATAATTTTCAATTTTCGGTACCATAAAAGGATAAAATTTATAAGGTTAAAAGCCACTTTTATTCTAAAAAAGCTCTAATGTTTTTTTCGGTAAATTATTTAGCCGATAGATTTGAATTACTAATCAATGATCATATACAATAAAAAATTAACTATGTGAAATTAAAAATTTGGGTATATCCTTAGGTCCGAATTTCAATAGCTCACGTAATAGATGGTAAGATTTGATCTTCATGATCACATGGTCCATGAAGATCTCTGTAGAAACTTTTTCGTAAATTACCTTCATGAAGATTTCCTTCCTTCAACATGAATTCTTTCAAGACCAGCGAATCTCCATAATATATCGATCATATCTCTCCAGGAAATGATTAAGAAACTTCATCTTCGTTACAATTATTGGATTTTTTTGTAATACAAAATGTTCCAGCCAATGAAGCTGTTTGTAAATCTATTAAAATTAAATTTTATTCCTTTATTGCATAACATTCACTACAACAAAAATTAAGTTGATAAAATAAAAATTATGATCTATTAAATAATATAAATCATAACGGTTTTAAATTTGCTTGATTAATGTAAAACTTGAAATATTTTGTGAATTATTAAGACGCTTCAAAGTAACATCATTAGAATGAATCCATTCTTTGTGCGACATCATCCTAAATCCATTTAGGTCCTTTCATCCAAAGAGCTTAATAGACATTACCCTTACTTTAACCATTTCGAATTTTTCAAACAGGATCCATTCCAAGCAAGTACAGTCGTCCCTCGATATATTTTGTGACTATAGAGAGGGACGACTGTATTACAAATTTGGGTGACGTTCTTTCATGGAGATCCTAGGTTTACCATACTCTGGACAATCTTTAGTTCTTTTGGAATAAACATGTTTTATTGTTGAAAAGATGATTTCTCTTCCATCTTTGTATTTAAAACGAAAAGTAACGTGAATAAATAAAATTATCGGCTATTGCGTTAAAATTTTTTTTAAAAAAAAAATTTATAAGAAAAGTAGTCCTTTAATATATCAGAATGCATGGCTTAAAATGAAAGTGATACGATGTGGCGTTACTTTCAGAAACAAAAAAGAAACCGAATATTTAATAAGTTCAGTTAAGCAAGGTGTTTATTATGCTTTTCTTAATTGGGATTTAAGCAAAAATAAATAAAGACAATAAATAAATAGATACAATATATATATCATATATTTAAAATTTTAATTATAAAGGATTTATTTTA
The DNA here is from genome assembly GCA_003550305.1 of Glomus cerebriforme. NCBI lineage: Eukaryota > Fungi > Glomeromycota > Glomeromycetes > Glomerales > Glomeraceae > Glomus > Glomus cerebriforme. The sequence continues at coordinate 21,912 of QKYT01000323.1, read as the reverse complement.
CAACAAATGTATTTGCCATCTTAAACAAAATTTAAAATTTAAAAATTTTAACAAACTTAATATGACGGAAAAAATTCAAATATTATTTGGATAAAATAATATTAATAAATAAACTCATAAAATATAAAATTTTAAGATGTTTTTTAAAAATTGTAATAGTAATTGCAATATATGCAGTGTCGTTTTAAAATCTTATTCCGAACTTTTCTTAAATTAATAAAAACTAAAACACTACAAAAAATTAACATGCGCAATTAAAATTGAGAACGAGACATATAATCATAAAGTTACACAGCACATAACAGAAAAGATACTTACTAAATTTAATAGTAAAAGATAAATTAATAGAAAATAACTCCATTAAACAATTGATTTGCAAATGGGTCATTTGTAATTTGTAGAGGTGTTTGTGCAATTCGACTTAATGTGTCTGTATTGTTGATCGGTGCACGTCTTCTATACATGCTTATAATAATTCTATGTCTTTGACGTTCAATTCTTCTATTTCTTCGATGACGTATACGATTAACATTAATAGAAGAAACAAGGTTATTTGACGACATTTTTATAAATACATTGAAGTAAAAGTTCAAAAAGTGAAAAAAAATTGATTGAATGGAGTGACTATTTATACAGAAATTTCTGTTATTTTATTAAAAATTCTACTTTTTTAATAAATATTAAAAAAATAACTGCGTACTATTGCAAATTGACTTACCAAAAATGTATAAATTTATCAAGGAATATCTTATCTGATATCCTACATTTCTTTTGTTTTGGCTAACTTTATTTTATCAGTAAAAAAGCATACACAACAGTAAAATGTGTACATAGTACAACTGATAAAAATTTTTTTCCTTCGCCTTAATATCTATCGAATAGTATAGTTTCTTTAAATTGCTCTTGTATATTCTTGTTTAATAAATCCATCGCAACAATTTGAAGTTCGAACATTTGAATCTTGAATTCCTTACTTTGATGACATAATGAAGTAATTAGAACATACATTGTAAATTTTTAAAATTTGATATTTTAATAAACGCCAAGTTTTTATTTTTTATTTTTTTTTTATTTGGGTCATTTAAGGCAAGCGAACAAAACAATCACAATCATAGTATCTTATCAGTATCTTGTCAATAATACCTTGAGAAATTTACTAAAAAGGTTTATCTTATCAGTATCTTATCAATAATACCTTGAGAAATTTACTAAAAAGGATTATCTTATCATAAATTTGATTGTACTTATTCGGAAAATCCGAAAGGATGTGATAATACGATGACATGTCATTCTTTACCAAATGCGTAAAAAAAAATTAATAGTAGATTCTCCGAATGACATGAGAAATTATTTGTAATTCTGATAAGAAAATAAAGAAACACTAGACAACTATAAAAAACGAGGCAAAATCTTTTCAAATCATTATACTATACTATATATTAGAATATAGTAATAGATTTATGATTTATGATTTATGAATGCAATAAATTCGTTTCAGATGATCGCCATCTCGCTTTTTTATAGTGTCAAACTTATGTTAATAAATATTTTATTGATAGGCGTATTTGTGGTTCATTTTAGATTATTCGTTGTTTGATGTTGATTCCTGTTTAACGATCCCCAATCCTTGCCGATCAATTACTTGAAAGAAACCGCCTTTAAATTTTTATTATTGTCAAGTTATCCGTGACAATGGTGCATTTTTGATCACATGATTAATATCGATTTGTTAAATTTTTAATTTTTCTGTTTAAAGAACAAACTTACGAGACTTTAGTACAGTATGGCCCAGAAAATAAATATAAGGGTAAAGAGCACTAATACATCGCCATCACATATTTTTGGTTCAAACTTGCAAATTTGGCAAAATTTATTTGACCAATAAAAAGGGATTTTTTTTTAGATTAGTTGATAAGTAAATCATGTGAAAATAAATCATATGATCTTAATGCATTTCTAGTTTCTTCTGGTGCTACAGTGCACTCTCTAATCGAAAAATGCTATGGCAAACACAGATTTTTTCTCCTATTTACTTCTAAGCTTTGAGTTGTTTCTAAAAAGTTAAGGTATTTAAATATGATACTTTTCTTAGTTGCGGATGTAAGCAAGAAATTGTGTGGTATTTTTCAAAAAATAAATAAAATCAACCACTCAAATGCTTTTTTTTAATGTTACCTATTTTAGCAAGAAATTAAAGAGGACCTTTAATATCTTAATATACTGTATATCGTTAAATAGAATTTTTAAATACTATTATGTAATGATCTTGTTTTGTACCGATTCTTATTATTAAAATCCTTACAATTGGTATTATTTATTGATAATTATGATTTATTATAAAAATGATTATACTGTATATATATATACAGTAGATATAGCATATACAGTATATCATATATTCAAAAATTTAAATATAAAAGATTCATTTTACAACAAATATATTAACCAAAATTATTTGCTTAAACAAAATTTAAAATTTAAAAATTTTAATAAACTTAAATTAATAAAATATTATTAATAAAGAAACTTCAAATTTTGAAAATGTTTTTTAAAAATTGTAATAGTAAATGCAATATAAGCAGTGTCGTTTTAAAATCTTATTGTTCTAGTAGTCGAACTTTTCTAAACTTAAACACTACAAAAAAATTAACACGCGCAATAATAATTAAAAATAAGAAACAAAATCATAAAATTACACAACACATAGCAAAAGATACTTACTAAACTTAATAGTAAAAGATATATTAATAGAAAAAAGATCCATTAAACAATTGATTCACAAAAGGATCACTTGTAATTTGTAGAGGTAATTGTGTAATTCGTCTTAATGTATCTGTATTGTTGATCGGTGCACGTCTCCTATGCATTCTTATAATAATTCTATGTCTTTGACGTTGAATTCTTCTATTTCTTCGATGATGTATATGATTAAAATTAATAGAAGAAACAAGATTACTTGACGACATTTTTATAAATATGTTGGAGTAATAGTTCAAAAAGTGAAAAAAAATGATTTATTGGAGTGGCTATTTATACAGAAATTATATAACGCTTGTTAATTTCACATGATCGATAAAATTGCACAATTATGTACTATTTTAATAAAATAAATTTTTTTTTCAAATAACTCATTTATAAAAAATAACTGTGTACTTTAACCTTGATTGCAAATTGACTTACCAAAAATGTAAAAATTTATCAAGGAGTTAAATTCTACATTTCTTTTGTTTTGGCTAACTTTATTTAACAGTAGAAAAGCACACACAACAGTAAATCATGGATAAATGTATGTAATCAGTAAACTGTTTCTTTAAATTGCGAACCTTACAATTTTCATATTATGTTAAGTTGCATTCAAATCTCGAATTTTGGAAGAATTCTTAGATGACATAATGGAAGTATTAGAACATACATTGTAAAATTTTAAAATTTGAATGTCAAGCAAGTTTAATATTTTTTATTTTTATTTATTTATTTTTTTTTATTTGGGTCAGTTAAGGCAAGCGAACACAATCACAATAATAGTATCTTACAAATATCTTATTAACATCTTAAGAAATTTATTAAAAAGGACAGATCACGTATCACAAACATATCGATATATTGATCACCTGAACAGAAAACGCACATTATAGCAAAAAAATGAGTAATATAATAAGGACATTTGTAAAGTTCATGTAAAAAAAAAGTTTGTCATCCTTTACTTTTCCATGAAAAAAATAATTAATAAAATAAATTTGACTAAAAGTTGACTCAGTATGGAAATTTTAAAAAGGAATAAACATTTTGTTACAGATCACGTATCACAAACATATTGATATATTGATCACCTGAACAGAAAACGCACATATATAATAATTTTGACACAAACATATTGATCACCTGAACGGGACATTTAACATTACAGATGAATTTGTAAAGTTTGATATGTTTAATGAAAAAAAGTTTGTCATCCTTTACCTTTCCATGAAAAAAATGAAACTTTAAAAAGGAATAAACATAATAAATATATATAGATCATCGTATCACATATTGATCACCTGAACGGAAATTAACATCACGCATTAAACATTATCATACATAAGTAAGACTTATTAAGATTTGTGATTGAATCTGATAAGAAAATAAATGAATTCCAATGTTTTCAAATCATTAGTTATACTGTATATTAGAATAAATTTTAAATTTAAAAGGCAATAAAATTAATTCATATCAGATGATTTCCATCTCCATTAAAACGCGAATCAATTTTTTTATAGAGTTAATAAATATTTTATCGATAGGCTTATTTTTGGTTCATTTTTAATTATTCATTGTCAGATGTGACCATTACTATTTGAAACACCAAAGAATAGAAGCCACATTCAAACACTATAGCTTGAAACTGCTGTTCCGAGATAATTATCAGATATTTTTACAAAATAAAATTGATAGAATGTAATGGTGGATATATCATATTTAAAGATTGTGCAATGTTTAGTAGTCATAATGAAGAAAATTCAAAGGAAGAAACAATTTATTAATCAGCAAAAAAATGAGAAATCAAAATACATAAATAGAAGGTGCAAGGATCATATTTGACCTTTAAATGCAAAAACAAAGGGTCTAAGCTGAAGATAGCACAAACATTAATCTGTGTGACAACAAAAAAGCAACAACTGAAATTAGATAATTAGATGAATTAAAATTGATGAGGATTAAAGAGATCATCATGATGGGAGTTTCAAAAAGAAGCAAGCAGATAAAGAATAAGAAATCTAAAAACAAAAATTCATAACAAATTTAAGGAAGAAAAGAATAATGAAGGAACACAAGAAGAAAAAATCTGATAATGTGAAAAAAATATAATAAATCCATTGTAATGTTTAGTTCTTAACTATTAGATTAATAGAGTTTTATCAAATAAACAATTAATAAAATTAAACAAATAAAAACACGTTATAATAAACAAACGAACAATTATGTTATATTTTGTTTCATATAATTTGTTTTTAATATCTATTTTATTAATTAAGGTGGTGAAATATTTGATGAAATATTTGACTGTTGCCATCACAAAATTATTTTTCTGATGCGCACACTTCTACTATTGTAAAAAAGTCTTGATGGAAGTACCTTCATCAAAAATAATTACTTTCTGCAGAATTTAAACTTTCATTTTATCATATAATGATCACAATAATTCCTTATACGTTTATTACAAGTATGTCTCTTACACCATAATTTCTGCTATTTGCAAAGATTGACCAGTATCCTTTTTATTAATTATACAGTAAGCAACAGTATTAACATAGCGGGCTTCCTATTTTATCACATACAATACAGTACAGTATATGGGAATGGGAATGGGTGTTTTGGGATGGGATGGAAGTATAATGGTGGTAGGAAGATATCTTCTGGGGATTGGAAAACAGCATCATTAAGGAGTTTATTTTGTTCATTTCTCCCTTAATAGTTTTGCTCAAATCATTTCTGAAAACTGATTCCTTTTCTTCTGATAATCTGATTTTTTATAAATTGCGGTGATCAATAATTATTTTTTGCTAAAGTTAGTGAATCACTGCCAGAATTAGTAAAATTTCTAAAAACAAACAGATGGAATAAATAATTAGATTACATAAGTTTACATGTCATTTGACATTTTAAATCTTTAAATAATTCAGTGCTTCATATCCATAGCTTGCATGTGCTGCTCTTATGAGCGATTAATGTAATAACCCAATAAAATATTTTATATGAGTCAAATTAACAAAAATCTCTAAATCTAATCCTATTATAAAATGTTACCTAACACAAAAAAAGGTTCAAGAAAATATATACTTTCTAATATTGAATATATATTGGCTATATTAAATGATATAAACAATTTATGTTATTAAATACTTTGAAAGATCACTATAAAGAACATTTTTATCTAACAGTCCTGATGATTCTCGCATAATATAAGAACTTTAATATGCTTATATGATCAAATATCAAAAAAATAAAGGTTTATATCAGATATCAGATATCCGATCTATAAAAAAATCAATAGGTTAATAATCACGTCACCCATCAGTTTGCCGCAGTACGCCATTTCATTTCACCTAAAATATATATGGAATTGAAGTCGCAGGTGAATCACACATTGAAAAATACTTATATAAACATAACAGTTACACAACAGTTTTTAATGATATTCACTAACAACTTCCAAATTACCCTAGTTTTTAATAAAAATTTTGGTGATTATCCGAATATAAATTCAGACTTACATGTCTTAAGCGCGAATGTTATTTGACTTATTACTTTTAAAATAATTATTTATTGTAAAATAAACTAAGGGGACTTATTTTTTCATGATGATAGAAATTAATTGATTTGTATGAAATAATAACAAGTTTATTTTCTTATTTTTCTTTTTTTTATGTCTGATATATCAGCCCTAGCTCATGAAAATTGTAATAATATTGAAATGAAAGCATGTAAAGGTAAATATGATATTAAGGTAGAATTAGTACAAGACAATATCAAACAAAATTTTGATAATGAGCAAGAAGAAAAAGATAAAATAATACCAAATAATGAAAATGATGGATCCACTAGCAAAAAATACAATGTACTTTCGCTTTGTGTAATTATTAACTATTAAAATTAAAAATGTATAAAAAATTATAGTAATTTTGAAATTAACCTTTTTAGTTATAAAGTTTTCAATATTTTTCACTAATTTGGTTAACAAAAAGGAATAAAAAATTAAAATATGGGTATGTTGTTTGGTATGTTGTAACCCAAATTCTACCATGTTTCCAAATCAAACTTAGAAAATTCTTCCTAAACTAACCTATTTGATTGGCGTTTGGGCTACAGCAGGTATATGTTTTTTGTAATATACAATCAAAAAGAAGTCATGTTTCTAATATATCAAATTCCATATTTGGTTAATCAATTTTCTTAATTAGACCTTTTTGATCATGCATAATTTATCAATTAGTTGCGAATTTTGAATATTAGGGAGAAATCATGAGTCATTAATAAACAATAATCAGAATTTTCGTAATGTAATTTATTATTTTATTATTGATAATTTTGACTCATTTTTATATTCTTATTATTTTTAATTATATAAATATCTCCAAAATTCCATATTATTTTTTATTAAAATATCCTAATATCCTTGGAGCTCATTCACCTTATTTTATTATTTTAAAAATACATTATCAGCAAGATGGATTACTACCTAATTATTATTCTAAGTTTATTCTATCTCTATCATTTTTAATACTATTCCCATCCAATAATAAACTTCTTATTATCTTCCTTATACTGTATATGAGGTCTTCCTCTATCAGGCAAGGAAACCAGTAATACCAGTCAGTTAGTTGAGTATCTTCTATCTGGCGGGTTTGGTATTTTTTTTAAATTCCTTTAAACTTCCTCTACTTCCTCTTCTCTTCCTTATACTGTATATGAGGTCTTCTTTGTATCAGGCAAGGAAAGACCGGTCAGATCTGGCTGGTTTGGTTTAGACTAGAATTCCCTTTCCATTTCCTTATATACTTATTGATTACTTTATTTATGAGCTCATATAATACAAACAACCATCCAGATTTGGAGAAAATGAAGATTTAATGATTTTAAACGAGAAATTTGGATTCATTTTATGGACATAAACAAAGCTTTAGGCAGAAACTGATATTCTATAAGAAATTAAGTCAGGAGAAGAGAATGTGTAAAGATGGTATAATAGGGTGAATATAACACGGAATTTTTTTTTTCATCAACACAATTAACTGGTGGTGATACGTAAGAAAGACCACAAATAAAGAACGCACCAGAGAGAAAGAGGGGTGTGAAAAAGACACCAAGAAGAAAAGAACGTAAAACAATGATGAACATTGTTAGTAACAAAACAAATAACATAATGGTGAATGACAAAATTACTGGAGAATTCACCGTAGAAAGTGGATTGGACGAAGTTTATTTCACCATTAGAAATATCTCCTTTACAACCAATACTGTAGAAATTTAAATAATTTAAATGGAATGCTATGTGAATTGAAAGAAGAAGGAAACCAAAGTGTTTGGGTTTCAGGAAGAGTATAGTTGCAAGGCTGAAACTTAAAGGAATTAAGAATAAGCCAACATACAAACAAACATAAAGGGAGATTCAAAACAGAAAATTTTACAGCTTTATATGAATCCAGGAAAATTTGAATTATGAACAAAAGTGAGAAATAATAATAAATCAAATTAATCAAATATAGGAGTAAATTAATGATAAATAGTCAAAATCATATGGTGTAGGATAAGTAGAATATTATACGAAAAACTGGGTGGATAAAGGACAACAAAGAAATTGATATAATAACAAAAAATCAGAATCGATCAATTAGAAATAGATACATGATAAATAAATGCAAATAGTTATTATGTTATAGTATTAATTTTTAGTTTATTATTTAGTAAGAGATATAATTTCACTAATTTTTACAATTTTTAAAAAAAATTTTGACCTTAAATATAATATTTCTTTTATTTTTTTTATAATTTATGTAATTTTAAAACTTATTATATTTTATATTTACTAAAAATGAATAAATACAATATTAAATTGTTTAAAGACATGAATATAATACAAGTACCAAATGATTATATCAGTAAGAATATATTATATGTTTATACTTCTAATATATCAAATGAATTTTATATCGTACTTGTGTTTAAATTTTGAAAAAAATAATCGACAGGAATAAAGTTATGTTAGTCGGTCCCTATCACGTGCCCGGACAGGAAAAATCCAGATCCAATTCACTCACGTGGAGGTTTAGATTTCTTACTCTTAACTTCTTGTTTATAAATAGAATTGCAAATTATTCCCTAGTTTAGTCATCAGTTCAATTTCTGTGAATAGTTAGTTATTTTTGTAACGCATTTCGCGTCATCAAATAAAAATAAAAATAAAAATAAATTTATAAATAGAATTGACCACCTAAAAAAATATTTATAATAGTTAACCAATTATTTTATATAACGATAAATATTATGATATTACTGTTCAAAGCTTATATAAGAAAATTTCGTGCTAAAAAAAATTATATTAATAGAAATTGCGTAAATGTCCAAATTCTTAATAGTAAATTTAATAAATTTCTTAAACGGATGGTAAATAAACTTTTCTTTATCATTTTATTTTTTGTAAACTAAGAATCAAACAAAATAATTTTACTTATTAAAATGATAACTAAATATTATTATAATAATTTATATAAATTAAGTTTAAACGAGTCACTGAGAAGTAAGAAATGAAAACACAATAATTTGTAACTTTAATCACATTAGCTCTTTTTTATTAATAACAAATATTGATTGTACTACGTTTTTCTTTTTATACGAAATTTTCATGACAATAAAATTTGAATTAAATATACAATAACGTAATGGTTTCAAAATTAGATATAATTATATATTATTGCGAGAAAATTTTAAAGATTTTAATGTGTGAATTTAATTTAATTTATGAACGGTAACCATCATTACTGGCGCTCCAATAAAATTTTGAGCAATCTCTCTGAATTACACGGTAGTGGTCAAAGTTTCACTTTAATTAATGTGGCATAAAGTTATAATTTTGACTTAATAAATTATTTTAAACGTCAAATTGGTTGCATCCGTGCTAAAAATTAAGACTAGATGTTGAACATCATATTTTTTTACAAGACATACCATGAATCGATTTAATAGTAAAGTAAAAAAGGCAAATATACAAAGTCATTTAAATCTGCCAACAAATTTATTTAATGTAATATAAATAACAGTAATATAAACAACAACATAAATAATATATTTGCTGATATAAATAACGGTATTTACTATTTTTTTGTCTATTAATGTCCAATTTATTTATTTATAAGCTTTTTTCAGCTTCTTGGTATCCACTTTCTGCAGCTTTTTTATACCAATAAATAGCTTTTCTATATCTTTTCCAGTTCCTTCACCTTGTTCATATAAAGATGCATGCAAGGCATCTTTGTGCATCAACATTTCCTCCTGTTGATGCAAGTTTATATAAATCAAATGCCTTTTCCTTATTAATATCAATTTCAGTTCCATAATTATCCCAAGTTTATATTGAGCATTTATAAGTTCTTGATCAGCTCTCGAGGCCTTATATCAATTAGTTACAGATTTGATTCGTTTTGAATACTAGGAGAAAAATGATTTCATTAACAAACTAAGAAATTTTTCATGTGAATAATAATAAAAAAAAAATAAAATTAGGTTATAATATACAGTAAAAACCGAAAAGGTATATTGTGAGACTGCGAGTATCGTGAGTAATAACAACTTCAGATAATGATCCGATCTAGCCCGCGCGATGATCAAGTAATTATGTTGTGTAATGCGTAAAAATAAATCTTTTAATCAATGGTAAAAATTAATACCCATGACTCATCCTTTGTAAATTTTACAAAGTTAATTCTTAATAATGTATAAATACTTCTCCATTTTCCATTTTCTTTATTTTCTTCATTATTATCATAAATTTTTTTTCAAAACTAGAACTTTCCTTTAAACTCCCCATTTACCTTCCTTATACTGTATGAGTATATTCCTCATACAGGCAAGGAAAAACCGGCCAGTTTTAGTCGAGTCTCTCCTACTGACCGGTTTGGTTTAGATTAGAATTCCCTCTTTTTTTGTACACTGAATATAACACTAATTTAAGTAAGAAAAAAAAATAAAAAATGAGACAAAGAAAGATTTTGAAGCTACATTTAACGAATTAATTACAGAAAATGGATGTCAAATAGTAATGAAATATGCAACAAGCAAAAGATGACTAATAGAAGTGAAGATACAACACTAAAGGAATATAACTTATGAAATATTAGTGGATGTGAAATGAAAATAAATTCAAAATAAAGATATACTGTACAAGCAAAAAGAAGAAATAAGGAAGATGAAAGAAATATAAAGCAAATTAATTTGATTAAAAAAGGCGACACAACAGATGAGTTGAAAAAAAGTTTAATAAAGGCCGGATTAATGATAATTGATAAGCATACCAAACAGTATTTTATTTGATAAAGATCTATATGGAGTAAAAGACTTATACGATTTATAGAATTAATAGTAGTAAGAAAGTGGATATTACAACCAGTATAAGGATCAATCAATTAAAAGAAACTGAGTGGATTAGTAATCGTTTATTAGAAAATGAAACATGATTTACTAATACTTGAAGATAATAATTTGAGAATATGAATCATATATACAAAAGCAAACGTAGAATTGAAGGTGGAAAAATATTGCTGCTGGAGGAAAAGAAATATATAGAGTAAAAAGGTATAAGTCATGTAAAATATTATGTGTAAAAACAGATAATTATAAAAGTAAATAGGTTAAAAGACGTGGAAACAAATTTGTAAATAAGTACAAGAGAACTAATACTAAAATGTTTAAAGAATTAGAAATAAATTAATAAGTAATGATAAAAAAGGAACTTTTGAAACGAATTAAAGGAATTGTTTGGCGAAGAGAGTGATTAAAGTAGAGGATATGTTGAAACTAATTGATAATATTATAGAAAAGACAATTAATTAAATAGTATAATAAAAGATAAATACTGTAACATAATGTAAGAATAGAAAATAATCGATTAATGGGAATTATAATAATTTTATTACGTACTATGTAGCAATTTTAAAGATAATATTGAAGTAATAATAGTAATAATAAAGGATAAAAGTTTTACTGTATACTGTAGATGAACAAAGGAAATTGAGATTAACAATGTATATAACTGGAAATGGTGTATAAACTTTATTATAAAGGAAAGTTTGGCATTAGAATAGATAGTTAAGGATGAAGATAAAAAGAAAAAAGAATAATAAATATAAATTTGTACAAGAAAAATTATGTATACGTGACAGCTGACTTGTGTCAGATGACTGATTCTACAAATGCTGGCCAATCTTTCTTAAGGCATTAATGAAATCAGCCCGGGCGTACTGATCAGCACGTGTATAATGTAAACTCTGTGTTTAAATTTTTTGTTGCTTTTATTTGACCATTCAGCCTGATAAGAGAAAATCTAGTATATTATTCAGAAGGTTACTTCCTTTAAATTATTAAATTATTAAAGCTGATAAAAAACCTAACATTATTTTTTAATCGAATACAATCGATGTTATAAATTGTCATCTGCTTACTTTTTCATTATTAAAATATTTTTTTATTAATATGATGCTCTTTATTATTTAAATTGTTTGCTAACACGTTGATGTCAATTTAAATTGAATCTTTAGCATCTGCAAGAGGCGCAGACTTAAGGATATACAGTATATACTTTTTTTAAAAAAAAATACTTAGGTAAGATAATAGTGACATTTTAACTAAAATAAGATAGACGGTTAGTACTGTATAATTATGTTGTATATTTATATGGAGAACGGGGTTATATCGGTCTCCGACCAAATAATATTATAATACAACAGTATATACAATCAGCTTGTATCAAATTAAATTATCTGTCATATTTTATTCATATCTTTATTTATATGGTGTATCATATAGTTAGATTAAAAGAAATGAATATACAACATTGAAAAATTTATGTATTTTATTTGATTGCGTTGATGTTGAAAACAAGATAAAAAATACTATAGGGTGCCCGCGATTTAATGGTATCATATGGCTTTGTATTTAAAAATCGTGACAAAAAAATAATATTTAAACTTTATTTTGTTAAAAAATGTAATAAATTTCATGTCGATAATAAAATGTTTATGCAAAGGATTAAGTAAAAAAAAAAATTATAAAATTCATTCGAGTTTATTGATCATGAACGTCATAATAATATACCAATTTTAATATCAATTATTAAAATAATTTGATATTGCGTACTCATGGAACGCGAAAGTTGTTATCAGTTCGAGTACAGGTTGTTCCTTCCTTACACTTTGCGCATAACCATCTTTTATGAGGTTTGCCACTCGCCGATTATATTAATTGATCGTACCTCAAGATAATGCTATAATGATCGCATTTCTTGCATCCTCTACGTTCTTTAGGTTTACTCTTGCAATTTTCATACTCCTCCCTGCATTCCCTGCATTCATGACACTTCTGCATGTAAAAATTTCTCTTATTCAAATCCTTTGCTGGGGTTTTCTCTATAAAATTTCCGAGTGATACTCAAGTGTAAAAACTTTTCCATTCGTGTTGGGGATATCTAGGACGCTGGCATTTCCATTGCGCGAACACTCTGTAGTGATTGTTCCACTCTAAATGACAAATAATCTCAACAATGGGCCCTTTCTGTCGCAGAATATATATTTACATACACTTGGATAGTTTGGCTGCAAGAAGAAACTCGAAACTAGGCTCTTTTTATTACATTCCTTGCATGGCTTCATGAAAACATCTTGCTTACTTTACTTAATATTAGATACCTTTGTAAATTTTCTCGAGTATATTTGATTTGCCATTCGTATTCGTTATCGCATAACCTTGGCCATGGGGACATGACCAATTACTATATACAACGTAATTATTGTTATGAGCTAATATATTTCTGACGATTTCGGTAAATCTATAGGTATAAATGTTAACGAAATATGAGAAAATTTTGTTAAATTCAAAAAAAAAAAAAGAATGATGTAGTCAAATTAACCTTTTTAATATCTTCTGTATTCAAGGAAGTCTATAAAAAAAAATTTTTTTTTTTTTAGTTACTAAGCCAAAACAATATAAAGAATGAATTCTGTCAAAAAAGGGAAACAAACGGAACAAACTAGTTCATTTTGCCTTGTTGAAGATTTATTTCAAAAATATACTCCTCTTTTTCTAACGATATGACTGTAAAAACAAATTTTATTACATATTGTTTTTGTCAGATTTTTCTTTTATAAAGTATAATGTGATAACTACGATTTGAATGGTCTATGATTTTAATCAAATTTAAGTATACGAACAAGGAAATTCGCAATATTATGTTAAGTAAAACTGTATATTTTTTATATACTAGAGACGTAAAACAAAGTAATCGATCTTCCCGAAAATCCGGATAAAAGTTTTAAACGCACTAAAGGGTAAGGGTTAAAACTTTTATTGTGGCACGTGCCTAAAATGATCTGATACTGCGGCGCGGCACAATCATACACACTTCCTTCATTACATTAGATTAAACTTGGTTTGAAATTACCTCTGAAAAGAAAGAAAAATAAAATATTTTCTGTTTTTAATAAAGTACAAGAAAAAAAACTTTATTCTTTATAACAAAGTTTTTTAATTTAAATAAAAATAAAATTTCTTAATTTCACACATATAATTTTTAATTTAAATATTATCTATTACCATATGGTCTTAAAAAATTCATTAAAACTGATGGTCGTTTATTTTAATGGGCTATAAAGTCGTACAGATTATTCGACCGAAACGACCACGAAGTAATTTTTCAAATAATAAATGATTAATTTTGTATTTATTAATTTGCTAATTTTTTATTACAAAATAATTTTATTCATTTATTAAAAAAATACTGAGTATATAAATGATTATTTTAATTTTTCATAATATATCAGATATCTCTAATCTATTCTATCTTAATTTAGTTTACTATATTGTTTATGTTTTATCCGAATCTAAACTAAGTCGTCACATAATCCCATATCAGTTAAACTATCATATAATTTTTTGTGTCTGGATCTTGAGTCATTCTAGGAATATTTATGGTGTGATATAATCTAAAGTATACAAAAACATTACAAAATTAAATTATAAATATTTCAGTCTATAAATTTATTAGAAATTTTCGTTTCCAATTTTTATTTCCTAAATCAGTAATACTATAATAATAACCATCGGAATTTACGCATCTGCAACATTTACTGCGCCAAAATATTAAAATTTACGAATCAAAGACTTTTCTTAATGGTTCTAAAGTGGTTTCTTTTTGTCTTTTATTATTGTAATAAATAAAATTTATTAGTATTTTTTCTATATAATATACCTATTTTATAGAAAAATTTTTGCTTTAAACAATAAAAATAAATTAAATTATACAATTTAAAGCAGAATATAATCAATTAATAAACATGAAAAATAAACAGTAAATGGCATCCGTGGAAATTTTCTATTAAATTTAATAATGGTATTCCAGAAAAGATATCGTGTTCTCATAATTGTCTAAAAATAGAAAATTTAAAAAATTTTAATTAAACAAATAAAAATTTGAGTTTGAACATATATACTGTAGGAACAAAGAACCCTGAAAATGACTTTGCCTTAAATTAAACAAATATACCTTGATTTTCCCTTAACCTTGATTGGCATGCCAACCAGATTAACAATCCAATTGTTTATCATCAGCAACAATGGATTTGTTGCACATCACTTTATCTAGTTATAATAAAAGTGAAAAATTGTTTGATAACTAGTTAAATAAAGTATAAGTTGGCGTTTGTTTGCTATCAATATTAATATTATTAATTAATATTAACACCCAAGTTGCACGACGAGGACGTCAACACCATTCGCAACTCAAAAAGATGTTAAATTCACTTTAGATATTGAGCAAACTTCTACTGAATTACTACAGTGAATTTAATAATTGACCTGCTGTGAAAGAAAATCTGGTTTCTTGCAAATTTAAAGTCGTTAATTGTTTAACTCCTTATATCCAATTCATCTAATTCTTCATTAAGAAACAAAAATAAGTTAATAAATGATATATTAATAAAAAAACAGGATAGAAAATCAAAAATCAAACCAATTCCAAGATGTTTTCATCTATCTAATGTAATAATAAGATTTAAACAATCCATATAAATCTGTATTTCCAGTAACTATCTACTTTTCCAGAGTAACTATCTACTTTTCCAGTAACTATCTACCTTTCTAGTAACTATCTACTTTTCCAGTAACTATTTACTTTTCCATTAACTATTCCAATTTTCAAATAATAATGATAATACAATCCCCGGTAAAAACCAGGCGAATTTTACAGATAACACCAAATGGTATTAAAGGAAATGCTATACATATTACATAAGGCGCACAGCTCTACCCTCTACTTGTTATGGGCCAAAGTAGAAAACCATCGGACGTTTCAGACTAAGAGAAAACTACGCAAACATTTATATTTTAAAACATTTACTTCATCATTTTCTCTAAAGACAATTCAATTTNCANGACTCTTATAGAAGAAAAGAATTGTCAACAACCTCTAAAAGAGTAAAGAATAAAATCAAAAATATTGGAAAATCAAGAGTATTTATACTTTTTTTTTTAAATTCTAAATTCGATGTAACATTATATCATTATGATAAAATTTCATACATATATATAAAATTGACTCATATTTATGATATAGGGTAATAGTGTAATATACTGTATATGAGTCAATATGTAAGATTACTTTCTATATATGTGATTTTTAAGGAGGAATCACAAATCAAACCAGTCACGAACTAATGTAAAGATTTTTACGTCAGAATTTCTGTCCTACTATGAGGCGCAAAACAATAACGGAAAAATCAAATATCAGATATGACTGCAAATACGTTATATAGGGATACACGTGTAGCACATGTGATGATCCAGATCACATGATACAAGAACATTAGAAATCTATCTAATAAATAAAAAAATCGCGTCAGATCTTATTTTAAATAGACTTTTTTGATGATATCATTTCAAATTATAAACATGATTTGAGAGTTTAAGTCCTTAAGAAGAAAATTCGATATTCAACAATGGTTCCAGGGAAAAAGTCTCGAAGATTGATGTTTTTCGTGATTTATTTAGACACATATTACTCAAGTAATGAGATCACGATTAATGAAATCAAACAGTACACTAAAAGCCCAATGAAGAATTATGGAAGTAAATAGAAGTAACATATACATGTAAAATTAATTTTATATACAGTAACAATCGTGGAATGTAAGAATGTACAACTAATGTACATGAATACTTACTCACGGGCAATAAGTCAGATCGAACGAATGCGGCACTAGGAGTAACTCTATAAACTGGATCAAGCTATTTAATATGTTTTTTTATATTTATTGCCATTTTCGAGATATTAATTTTAATTTTAACCTCAAGAACAATCGAAAAAAATAATTAACAAGATTCGAGGAATTAACAAACAAGTCAGCGAAGAAAAAATTTTTATTGTTGGATATGTATTCATATATTTGTTACTCATTTTGAAACATTTTGGGTCTTAATTTAATCCTGAAACTATTGTTGATCATAAATATAATCCGTGACTTTATCAAAAAGTTAGGGGAGTCAATTAAGATCTTTTAGGATTTTTAATAATGAATATATTTGTATTTTCTTTGGATAAAGGAAATCTTTTTGATTCCTATTATTTTTCATTTGGTATAGATAAATTATCAGCTACTATTTTTTTTTTAATTTTAAATTGCAAATTTAATAATAAATCTTTGATTATCATAATAATTTTCAGTACAGGAGTCATGAAGATAGGCCGATGATAGTTTCATATTTATTTTGCAGATTATGGAACAATAGGTGTAGGGAAATCTATTTTGCAGATTCACCAAAATTCCATCTGGATCTTCAACATATTTAATTTCTTTTCCGCCTTTAGGTATAAATTATTAACATGTGAAAATCTACAAACGAAAGAGATAAACATAAAAACGTGTATTTTAAATTTTTAATAATAAAATAAAGGATTTTTATAATAAGTATTTAAAAATTTAGAATTTATTATTCATTCGATTCCGATTTTTTTCATTTTAATTTTCATTTAAATGTCGACCCGAATTGTTACCAAAAATCAGTTGATTAAAGATTGACTTTTAAAATGAGCTTTTATTTGGAAAATAACGATAATATTTGTTAAAGATATTGAGTATGAAAATAAAAAAACTTATTAACCTAATTTTTTATTAAGTTATTAGCACAACTAGTCAAATTTATTCGTGTCTGAGTTACTTTTTTATCTTTTAATTAGCGATAGAATTTCAAATATTAAATATAATTTAATATAATTAACGATAATTAACGTTACAAATATCAATATATTAAGTATTTTACACATTAAGCGAGAATTTATCTTTCATTTCATAAACATTATTCAATAATCAAATGAATAAATATAAAAAAAAAAGCCTAAAGAATGCGAATTTTAAAAATATATATATATTTTGCAAGTTGCAAATTCAGAAAAAGGAATATACAGTACTTCAGCTGATATTCTTTATTCTTTTATCTTTGGATTTATTGACATGAATTATGGGTATTGAGTACTATACTGTACATTAAAAATATATATACCCAATTATAATGCTTGAATTTTTGGCTTAAAATTAACATTGTGATGGTTTATACAATTATCAATAATCAGTTCTACAAGATAATCTTTGTCTGATCTTTAATTGACATGAGAAAAATTAAAAATTGATACATGATTATTCTTTAGGCATAAAATCGACTATTCGATAAGAACATTTTTCTTTGTTTAGAATAAAAAAAATAATTATAGGCGTCGAGTATTATTGTGTGCTCCTTTTCTATTAAACCCGTCTTTTAAACCGTCTTTCGATCGAAAAATCTAATTATTAAAGTTCATTTTTTAATCAAGCTTTCCTCATTATTTCAATTAATCTAATAAAGTTTTCATTAAAAAGAAATCCATATTATTCGACCCTAATTTTAATACATTTTTGAATAACTAACAGTTTTTATTATGAGAGAATACCATTTTTATCATTATAATAAAATCGAATAATCGAATAAAAGCGAGTTCAACAAAAAAAAAAAAAAAAAATTATCAGAACAAACCAAGAATGCCATTGTATAATTAGATCTCTTTATCATGGTTAACTGTCGTTAATGCAATGTGCGTACTGTATGGCGTATAACCCAAATTCTGTCAGAATATTCTCAATATGCACACATCTTTTTTTAAATTTATAAGATTACTATTATGATTTTATTAAATCTTTATAGAAAAGCGGTTTTTTTTTTCTTTTAAAAAAAATATATACAAGTATTCATCAAAAAAATGTGTAATACATATAATACAAAGTATTTGAAATCAAGTTTCTCAACAGGAAAATTTTTAACGCTCTAATTCATTAATTTAGGACTTATTGTAACACACTAACATCATAAATATGAAAATAATAAAAAAAAAATTTTTTTGAGAATTCCAGATTTCCATCATGGATTGAATAGATGAACCGTTTATACTGTATAACGTTGTACAAAATATAAAGTACACAATAAAAATATTCCTATTTTGAAAACAATGAAAATTCGTGAGAATCTACCACGCATATCGTCAGTATCATCAGACTTATGAATTATTTATCATGCATATGATGATTTAAAAATAAAATCATAATCATCGAAATAATAGTTATAAAAAATTATTTTAATAATAAAAAATTTTATTATTTTTCACGGAACAGTGCATGACATCATGTGCACGATGTCACATCATTTCGGGCTTAGTTACCTTTTTAAATCAAACAATTGTAAATCTATTTTAGTATAATAAATCATCATTACTAAAAATAAAAATGAAATGAAATTTCTGACGGAAATTTCGATTTTCCTGATTATGAATGAAACCGTTTTGTTATAAACTTTTTTTTTTTTTTCAAGAAATTATATATATATAACATATATTCATCATGTTTTTTTTTCTTTGAAATTGTAAATCGAAAAAAAAAAAAATATATTAAATTAAATAATCATGTCATTTGGAAATTGTCAAGGGTGTAATCAACCATTATCCTCTTATGATTGGTGTAAATCATGTAATTACGACCATTTTCGAAATGATTTTAATAATTGGACTAGTAAAAATGAGATTATCGATGAATTAATTCAAACAATACAATTAAAATCTTCTACATACCAAGAAATAATTGAATGGATACCAGAAGATAGATTGATAATTCAAAATTATATAGGTAAAGGTAGATTTGGTACAGTTTATAAAGCTATTTGGAAAGATGGTTATATAGGATATTGGAATTATGAAAGAAATTGTTGGAAAAGATATGGAAAAGATTGTACCGTTACCGTTAAAGTTTTAAATAATTCTAAAAATATTAAATCAGATTTATTATCTCAGGTATTTATTATTTATTGAATTAATTTCTTAATATCCAACAAGCAATTTGCATAGATATATTTTTTTTGCCTCTCATCTAATAATAATATGTAAATAATAATTTATTTTTAGATATTTTCGGTTCAAAATTTTAATATACAAGGATTGATTCGATATTATGGAATTACACAAGATTCAACAACAAAAAATTATGCTATAATAAGTCAATACTTGGAATCGAATGTTAAAACTTATTTAAATAAAAGTAATTTATCAACAAATTTACTTTTATTAGAAAAATTAGAAATATCAATGGATATTTCTTCAACTTTATTTAAAATTCATAATTCTGGATTATTACATGAAAATTTACATATTAATAATATATTACGTGATATGGATAATAAAATTTACTTAAGTGATTTAGGATTAACTCATCCACCAAATAAATCAAATCCTAAAAATGATATCAAAGTTCCTGGATGGTCTAATAGTTATAATTTATTAAATTTTATTCCTCCTGAAGTAATTAATGGAAATAATTATACAAAAGAATCTGATATTTATTGTTTTGGTATAATATTATGGGAAATTTTTTCTCAAAGAGAATTTTTTGATTCAAATCAAAAAAGGAAACCTTCTGTAATAATTAATAAACCTAGATTATTTAAAAATAATCCTAAATATCCTAGATTACCTTATAAATTAGAATTATTAATAAGTAAATGTTGGGATCATGATCCAAAATGTCGTCCTACTATTAAAACTATTTATAAACAATTAAGTGAATGGTGGATGGGTTCTTGGAATAAAAATATTAATGATATTATAACTCCTTTTTTAAACTCGGATCAAATTATTGTAATTAACGTAAAAGAATTTGATCCTATTTATATACATAATATTTTGAGACCTGATGATGATGATGATGACGATTCAGTTCAATCAACTTCAAAACATTTTAAATCAATTTTATTTGAACAACCAAATCAACAAAATCAAGAAATTATTAAGCCTACAAAAAAATTATCTTTACTTTTATCTCAATCACCTTCTTCTGATAATAATATAATCTCAAATTTATTAAATAATTCGACAAAACCTGAAGAAACATATCAATCATCATTTACAGATAAAATCACACATACAAATATTACAAATACGAATCCGGACACAAAGACAAATACAAATACAAATACTCCAGAAGAAACATATGAAACACCATTTATGGATTGTATTACAAATATCGGAATAGATGATGATTCACAACTAATTGATTATGATAGTTTACTAAATCTATATGAAGACATAGAATTAGAATGTGCACCAAATCAATCTACATCAAATAACAAAAAAGATGAACTATTTATAATGCCTGGTACATTACCTAAAACCGAATTTTATTACTTCAAAGGTAAGTCATTTATAAATCATAATAATGATTTTTCAATAAAGTTCAACATTTAATTTTAAATTATCATTATTATTATTTTTATTTAGAAAATATATTATCAAATTCCGATATTACTTTTTATAATACTTATTTTAAAGGTATGTAATTTATAATTTATTCTTTATTCTACTTTTTTTATTTTGTTATTTTTTTTTTTTTTATTTTAACATTTGATTTACATTTTTAATTTTCCTTTTTTTTTATTAGAACTTATAATAAAAATGCACCATTATTGGATCGTAAATAATTTATCTTCCTCAATTTTAAAAATTTGGAAAATGACTATGAGAACCTTTTTATTTAACATTTTAGTATATATTTATTTTCTCGTTTTTTTATTCTTATTAAATAGATTCATGTATTTTGTAGT
>QKYT01000322.1:96158-127479 GCA_003550305.1 Glomus cerebriforme | reverse complement strand
AAAAAAAGAACAGGTCTTAAACCTTCTTTACATCATTCTTTTTAAATCGTCATGATTTGTAATCATATTCCCGAGAATTTCTTAGATGACAAAAAAAGATAGGAATTTCTGTTTTTGTTTTAGTGTTATTTACTGAACAAACAATAATTTAACTCGCGACAAGAATAGCTGCGCTTCTCCCTGTGGCTTTTTTTGTTTGCCCAATTTGCTAGATCAAAACAAAAGAAACCGTCATTTTTAAAAAGTTTTCACCAATCTTAATCTTGGATTTTTTTTTTTTAAACAAAAAAGGTTATTACTCATTTATTAAGATAATCATAGGAAGATTTTGATTGAGTTACATATTTTTATTATTTTTTATTATTATTATTATTTTTTTTTTGTATTCATTACGCATTATTACGCACTATACTTCGGAAACCCCGATAATAGCATTTTTTTTTTAAATAAGGAGAAAGGGTAATCCTTAATCCTCTAAAGTTCCACTATTGTAGAACAAATAAAATCAAGTTTCGCTCGTATTATCTGTTATTTTTTGCTTATTTAAAAATATTTGTGAAATCGCGTGATGTCTTAATATATTAAGATAATAAAAATTATAATTTCGCTGGAATCGCCATATTCTTTACAGCGTATCATCTTATCATTTGAATTAATAATATAAAATAAAAAGACAGATATCGCAACAAAATATTATTTAAATTTTCAAAATAAATTATTTTATTTATTTTTATAAACATTCTCATTACAAAATGAATGATGTATTTTATTTGTTTATTATTTATTTAAAATGCTTAATCTTTAGATCCGAATATATATATATATATATATATTATCTTACGAATATACTGTACATAAAATCATGTAATCTTATTTATAATAATATTTTCTTTTATGCGTATTTATTTATTTAAAATAAATATTTGTGTCAAAATTCTTAGAATGAAATAGAGAAATTAATAATATATAACGGATCATGAAAAAAAAAAATCTTTTTACTCTTTATTGGTTCTGATTATTACCAAAATTTTATTGATATGCACTCTCGTGTATTTGTTTTCTTTTGTTTTCTTTTTTTTTATATATATATTTTACAGGCTTAGTTGCATAAAATTCAATATAAATAAATAAAAAATGAACCTTAAAAATATGTATCATGTGATTTTTATAACGCAGTAACATGCGCAGGATTATCGATAGATGGTTTTTTTTTGACGTCAATTTATTTTATAGTAGTATGTATATACAATCGGAGAGATACCCATAAAGAAATTTAACATAATGAAGAATCAAAAATTCGAAGTTGGTGGATATTGTTCTTGAATTATTCCCAAACCAGCTTCATATTGAATATAATCAGCAGTGGAATTTATAGGAGATAGTATGCCATATGAATGTTCGATTTCATTCAATGGAAGAATTGAAGGTGATGGTTGTAATCTATTAAAAGTCGGAATGTTGTAATTTTCGTTTGGAAACAAAGGTGATGACATTGTTGATTGAAAACATAGAAAATTTGTTCCTTCATTCGTTAAATGTTGAAAATAATTCATTTCATTATGAGACGAATTTGAATCGATATATGGTATAAAATTATTATTAAACGTAAATGAATCACTTTGATCATTTCTTAGCCACGAAAATTCATTTGGAGAATCGGATAATGAAATTCCACCTTCTTGATAATCTTCGTTCTTTAAACATATACGTGGACTACGTTGAGATGGTACAATTGGGGAGGGTTTTATTTTATTATCATAATCTGGTTGCACAATTAAAGGATCGTGAACGGTAGAATGACAAATTGAAAGTTCTTCAAAATAATCAAATTCAGGTGGAATAGGAGAGAAAGAATGTGGTTGTATAGATTTTGAAACATGTAATGATGGTGGGGTATATGGAGAAATAATTTCAGAATTTGTTATAGAGTGAACTGATGTTTCATTTTCACAAGAGTTGTTCGTTTCGTTGTACCTGTCAACAAAACTTTGAATCTCTTTCCACATTTGTGATCTAATTTTTTCTTGATCACTTTCAAGATATTGTAATCTTTTATAAATTGCATAAAGATATTCTTCATTGCATGTGGGATAATTCATTATCTTTTCTATTAAATTCCATAATCTACGTAAAAGAAGAGCTTGTTCTATGGTGGTAGTTTCATCGAATAAAAGGCGAAAGAAAAATTGTTTGATAATTTCTTTAATATCAAGTTGCCGAGCATTTGACAAAAGTTCAGTTACACCAACTAAATTTTCTTCAACTTTAATTATACGTTCATGTATATCTTTCATTTGATCTTTTTTAATATCCACTTTCTTGATCTTTTTTGACTCTTTAACTTTTATTTTAATATCTTTAACATGAGGTTGAACGATTTTCACTCTCTTCCTTCCTGGTTCGGGGTAACTACATTCCACTTTATGATGACGACAATATCTACAAGTTTCTTTTGTAGAATAATTTCCATCACATTTTTTTTTGTCACGTCTACAACGATAACAGGCATTGACATTAATCCTTCCTCTTTTCTTTGCTACTTTCTTCATGGTAACTATTTTATCAGATTGAATTTGTTTTTTACCATTGCAAGAAAGTTCATTGTTAGACAATTCTTCAATTACGCGTTTCCCTTGACTCATGATTAACATAAATAAAGTTGATAGATAATGAATTAAATATTTTTAGAGATTCTATTTTTCAAACGGGATAAAAAAAGGAAAGGTTTTTTTTTTTACGGATAATAAATAGGGTAGAATGAAAAGGAACAATAAAATGAAAGAAAGAAAAAAGATAGAATAAGATAAAAAAAATGAATAAAAAAAAAAAAATAATAATGATAATGATAATAAAAGACGATATAATAATCAAAAAAAAAAATATGAATAATTTTCTTTTATAACAAAATTTCTGTGTAAATGGGGAGTTTTTCTTGGCTTGACTTTTTATAAAGCCGTGGCGTGACTGGCGTGTGTATGTTGTGTCACTATGGCGCATATATTGATTGACTTATTAATATAAAAAAAGAGTTCGTGTCCCATATTTATATCCGAACTGCAAGCTAAAAATAACTCCGACATGTTCACGAAATGTTGTACACGTTTGATATGATTCGTACAATTATCAGGGTTTAAATTTAACCAAAACAACCAAACCAAACTTTTTGATTATCAACATTATATTTAGCTTCATTTCTTACCGTTCTCGGTGATGAATTTACAAAAAATAATAAATCATACAAAGATTAACAATACATTCACATCCCCTTATGACTTCCCATGTTGTATCACCAATCTCGAATTTTCTAAACGGATTATAAATTCCAATTTATAATGTTTCTTTTTATGAAACGTTTCTATGCGTACTTTACAAGTGTAAAAAAAGTGTTCAAAAAGAAATTAAAAATACAGTGGCTGAGTGAATATAATGGAGACAGATCTTTCTTTATTTGAATTTTTAGTAAATTTCATTAAAGGATAGTGTTGCCACATAACTAATTCTTGATCAGAAATTTTGATTTTTCTTTGTTTTTTTTTAAAAAAAAAAATAAAAATAAATTGATTTACGATTAGCATCTTGTGTACATTAACCCTGTTTCAAATAATGCTTCAGTTAATTGATTTTAATTCGGTGAATTTTAAGTTTGCTTAACAAATCATGCAAATCTCTTAATTATAATTTTCGCTCGTTTGAAAAAGGTTTCTAAATTTATTTTCATTATCTTTATATCTTATAATCTTGATCTGGTTCAATTATTTAACTTATTTTTTAAAAAGAGTAATTGATTTCCATACGCGTAGTTAAATTTACCTTTTTTAGTACTAGATGCTAAACTTTTTATAGGAGCTTTTTACCCACATATCTCTCAAATAAAAACTGTGCAATTAAAGTGTGGCTGATCAGTGAAGAAAATTAGACCATTATTTATCATTTTTGGTAAAGACTAATCTACTATGCTTTATAATCATGTTCTGTATGTAGATCTCTCTCCAAAGATTCGATTATTTAAAAAGAAAACCCTTGACCATTATTTTTGTTTGGCAAAAAAATTCGCCAAATAAAAAAAACTTTTTTTCCTTTTTTTTTTTGTTTATTCGGTATATATCTTTTTCCATTCTCGCTGAATATTTTCCATACGAAAATTTTTTTGTATCGGCTCTAATTATTAATTTTTACCGGTTTCTTTATTTTAATTGTAATTTGGAAAATTACGTAATTGTAAAGTGCTTTTAAGTTTACGAGTTCATATTGTTGCAATAAAAAATAGGAAAGAAAAAGTGGGGAATTTGGGAAAAAGTTTCGGCTTAATAGTATTGGCCTGACCCGGATTAAGTTTAACCGTACGTTATTGTGATAAAAACGTGGTCGGGTCCAAGTATACCCGTATTTGGATATTGTACATGGCCAAAATTATCTTAATGCTACCAGAATTAACCATGTATTATTACTAAAATTGGTTATTTCCCAAATATCATCAGAAAATTTTATCTACGTCATAATTAACCCGAATATCCGAAGTACTTTCATTGAAGTAAAAGCAATAAATAATAACCAATATTTGCAACCAGTAATATTGAAATAATATTTGTAATCGATAATATTGAATTAATTCTAGATTGTTTATTAAAAAGAAGCATATAAATATGCCAAAATTTACCATGTAGTGGTTTAAAAAATTTTTTTTATACAATAAAAAACACATTAAAGATGGCTTTAATATCATTTGAGAATTTTGGAATTAGTGATTTCATATTATTATTAATTACCATATTAACGGTCTATGTGGCACACTATTATTACAAATATTTTACTCGTGTTAATCCTCTACCTGGACCTTTCCCATTCCCATTTGTTGGTAATTTGCCTCAATATTATTGGTATAACGAAAATAACAAAGATTTTTACGGGTACAATCACAAAAAATATGGTGATATATTCGAGGTTCATATGAATGGAAGATTTATAGTCTTAAATCGAACAGAATATATTGAAAAACTTTTGACCCCTTCAACAAAAAATCCACATGTGATGAGAGGTCCCAACAGTAAAGGATTAGAAGAATTAGGAGTTGGTGGAAAGGGAATATTGCTAAATAATGATTATAAATCATGGAAATATAATCGACAATTTTTTACACAAGCTATATTATCACCGAAATTTAGTCATGAAGCTTTTGATTGGACAAATAGACTTTTCAATGAATTGGAAGGTTATTGGAATAAATTATATCTTAAAAAAGAAATTATCAAGAGTAATAATAATATATTGGATTTTTCTGCATGGTTTAATCTATACACTAATGATATGATTATTAAGTTATTAACTGGTGAAAGATCTTATTCGATGGCTGCATATTTTGATACCCTTAGTGATGAAAAATCTGAACATCCACCAGCGATAGTTGATGATTCTATGAAATTAGTTCATGCATTACGTAAACATCTTTTAGGCTTTACAATGTTTCAATTAGTTTCTTCTTTTTTACGACATTATGTTTCATATTTTAAGAATAAGGCGGATGTTTTACTTCAAAACATGAGTTTTATTAATCAAAGACTGGATTCGATTATTAGAGGACGTAGACAAGAAGTTGAAAATACACCATTGGATAAACCTTTGGCGAATGATATGTTGACATCGATGATTACTGCAAACACGTCACGTGATGTTAATTATACTAAAACTGTTGGTGGTAAAGCTTTGGAGAGACCTATGAATGATGTTGAAATTCGTGGTAATATACTTGACGGATTTCTTGGTGGAACTGATACAGTAAGTAAAATTTTTTTTTTTTTTTTAGAGGAACATTGAATTTAAATTTGAAAAAATTATACTAACAACATTGTTTTTTTTTACTTTTTTTTTTTAAAAAAAAAAATAATATATAGACTGCGAATATGATTTCATTCATCATTTATTATCTTGGTCATAATCCAGATGTGAAGAAAAAAATGTTAGAAGAAATTGATGGAATATTTCAAGGTGATAAAACGCGTCCAATCACTGAAAAGGATTTCCATAGCTTAAAATATTGTGAAGCGATTATAAAAGAAGTGGCTCGCGTTTTCCCAGCTGTATCTTCGTTTAATAGATATATTAACAAACCTGATGAGATAGCTGGATATAATTGGCCAACTGGTACAACGTTTCGAATCAATGTTGATGCTATTCATAGTCATGAAAATTATTGGGAAGATTCTGACAAATTTAATCCTGATAGATGGATGGTTGAAGGTTTTGAGGCAAAGAAATATTCTTTTATCATGTTTGGTGGAGGATTAAGATTATGCCCAGGAAGAAAGTTGGCAATGATTGAATTAGTTTGTTTAATGACTTTATTATTTAGGAAATATGAAATTGATTTGGTAGATATGAATGCTCCTTTAAAAACTCGTAGTAATGCTGTAACTGTTTGTACCGAATTATTAGTTAAAGTTAAAACCAAGAAATTAATATTTTCGTAATTTTATTTTATTTTTAATATTTTATATTCATTAAACGGTCGTTTTTTTATCGTTTACCGTTATATATATATATATATATTTTTACCTAGAGTTTCTTTTTCTGAATTTAAATGTATACATATATAATCATTTTTAAACAATTGTAATAAAAAAAAAACTTTTTATTTTTTTAATAAAATTCAAATTTTTCTTATATATAAAGAATATGATATTTTTTCCCTTTAAATATTCAATTCATTATTGAAAAACTTTTTTGATCTAACAAGTTTGTGAAATTAAACGATTTTAAAAAGAATAATATATTTAATATATTTTTCTTTTTTCTTTTCAATGTAAAAATATGTAAGAATATATGATAGTTAACTTTTATTAAAAAAGTTAACCAATGTTAAAAGGAATATACCTTTCAATGTAAGAATATGTAAAAGTTGCGTTAACTTTTAATTTTTAAAGAGGTAACAAAATTTGTGCCAATAAAACAAATTGAAACAAGTTTCAAGAACTACTCTTGATTGACCGTTTCAATGATTCTATATCGTCCATTAAGCCAAAGGGATCTTGAAGAGTTGGTTGTAAAGAAGCTCCATTTTGTGTATGAATCATGTTAATATTATTGTAAACACCATTAATTTGTTCATAAATAATTGATTGTTCCGATTTTTCTTGATTATAACTAGCATAATCAGGATTACTATTGCCGTTTGCGGGTTTATTATTGTTTTTTACTATTGGTTGAAGGGGTTGCATGGAAGCTCCGTTGTGTTTATGAATTGTGGTAATATTGTTGTAAATTTCTTCAGTTTGTTCGTGAACAATTGATCGTTCTTGATTATAACTAGCATAATCAAGATTACCATTGCCGTTTGCGGGTTTATTGTTGGTTTTTACTATTGGTTGAAGGGGTTGCATGGAAGTCCCATTTTGTTTATGAATCGTGTTAATATTATGGTATATTCCTTTAGTTTGTTCGTGAATAACTGATTGTTTCAAATTTTCTTGATTATAACTAGCATAATCAAGATTACCATTGCCATTTGCGGGTTTATTATTGGTTTTTACTATTGGTTTCAGGGGTGGTTGCATGGAAGCCCCATTTTGTCCGTTAATATTTAATCGTTTCACATCATCATTCAAGCCAATAAAAGGATCTTGTTCATAAATAGCATGATTGCCGTTTGAAAAGATATGAGTTTTATCATTCTTCTCAGCTTTTGTTTTTGTGGAAGCTCTATGAATAACATTAACTTTATTATTATTTCTTATAGCAATGTCACACAAAATGTCATGCAAAATCCATGGAAACGAAATCATGTTCTCAGAGGAATCGTCACACAATTCAACAGGATGATACGCTACGTAATACCAAGCATATGCTTTGGATTCCATTCTGTACCGATTTTCTGGTAAAATGACATTAGTTCCTTCTTCATAAAATTCTTCTTCAAATAATTTTCGATAATGACGTTTAATTGGAGCTAAAGCGTCCATTACAGATTTTGCTATATCGCGAGGCTTCTTTTTATCAACTTTTGTAATAGCGTTCACAATGTATCCGCTGGTTACCTCAACTTCAGTCATAATTCCGAATTGGTTCATTAATCCTCTTATGTCCGCATCGTATTCACGCTTGAGCTTTCGTGCATTATCCAAATAAAGTTCATAATCATCAACATATAATCTTTCATCAAAATTTTCAAAATTCAAACTAGTTTGAGGAGTAAACTCTTCTTCAACATTAATAGAACGGTACATAATACCGAGAACCTTCGAAGATTCGTAAGAAGGTTTATCTGGTTTTTCCATAAAATCTGGAAATGTTTTAGCACGAAGTTCTGGTGGAAATATTGGTGGCCTTCCTGTTTTAGGAAAATCTACTGCGTCAGAATGTAATTGCGCAAGACGTATGCACTGTCCATGTAATGCTCCGACTTCAAAAAAATCTGCTTTTGCTAGATGAGCATTTGCAATCATACCAAGTCTATCAGAAAAGATATATTTTACGAAAAAAGTTTTGATATCATCCATTGTTACGTTGTCGACCATTTTGGGTTTTTGAGCTTCATAATTCATAGGCTCATACACTTTGGGAGGAATCAAACGCTCATCATACATTATACTAATTAAAAAAAAATATTAATTTTTTTTTAAATCCAATTTAAATAAGAAATATTTAAATTAAGGTACATACGTGAAATCATCACCATCTAAATCACCTCCACTACATTGACTGGGAATATCACGTTTACCAACTGCTGGGAAAACTAATACATCCACTAGATGGCTCAAAGCTTTACATTCTACAGCTGTAACGATTCGTATATCCCCTGGATGAAAGCAGGGATTACGAAATACAATACATCTTCCAGTAATCACTTTTCTACTGGTTGGGTTATTTGGATCAGACACACAGCAATAAACTTGATTCTCTTTTAAAGTTTCGGTAACATCCAAAACACCTAACAAAAATGCCCCTTTATCTACACGAATTTTTGCCTTTTTCTTGATATCCCTCAACATCATGATTCGAAATAAGGAAATCAAATTCATTAAATAACGATCCTTATTTCTTAAAAATCCCGCTTTGACAAGGTCAGCAAGAGATGCGGATATTCCATATTCGTCGACGTTCTTTTGTAAAACATCCATCGCAGTATTTTCATTTTCGAGCATTCTGTCCAATTCGGAAACTCTCAAATTTTTCATTTCAATGAATATATCATCAGATATTCCTAATGCAGACAATAATGCAATTGCTTGTCGATTGAGATATGCTGAAATAAATTTGGATTCTCTGATCACCTCCAATATATGATGTTGAGACTCAAATTTGTGTTGGCTCGGACGAACCTGAATCTGATTTTCCCTCACAGAATTAGATTGGCACAACACTCCTTTATATCCAGCAAGTCTAAACTGGAATGCACTAGGGATAGTTTTCGATTCTAACTCATAAGCTATCTTTTTTGCTAATGAAAAAGATATATTTCCTACACCGTCAGAAAAAGTATGTCCATTTTTAATTACATCAGGAATCTCTTTGATATCATTAACGAGCAGGCGCTGAATGACACGAGTACTTGAAAAACATTGCCCCATTCGAGCAGCATATTTTGCTACACTCTTATTTGTTGAAAAATCACCCATCCATTTTCTAATACCATCAGCCGTCAGATCTTTAGTTGGAGCGAAAAACCAACAAGAATGATCCCTTAATTGACTAGCGGAGAATGCCAAGAACTCATAATGTCTATCTCCAATCTTGATACCATTTTTTAAAGTATAATAAACTCTATCATATAAAGCAATAGTATTACCAGTACCATTAGATGAACCAACTTTATTTAAAGCCTCATCTACAAATTGAACACGTAAAAAATGATCTTTCTTATCTCGAAAATAACGAATAACGCGATTTGACGTTTCTATCGTTGGTGTCAAAACGTACATAGTAGTAGGAGTTACTACTACTTTACGCATCATTGCACATTGTGATGGTATGTTTTTAGGTTTGTTCTCGACATTCATTCTATTTGTGTCCCGTGATTCCGAGCGTAAATACGACAATGGGTCGTAAAGACGTTTCTTTCTCGAATAAATCGATTCCAATAATTTCACCGCAAATAAAGTTGGTATCCGAGACAATAAAGTAAAGAATTCTTCATTCAAGTTATAATCATTTAGATAATTAAAAGAAATATTGCTCTCAACCATATAAAGGACGTCAAAATTCAACATTGAACGGTTTAAATATTTGCGTAAGGTGGATCCATCAACTATTTTTAATGGTTTATTGTCAACATTGACAGGTTTGGATGCTAAATTGTATTCCCCTGCTTTCTCCATCATTTCTTTAAAACGATTAAGACCCTCCATATGAGTGTTTCCAATTTGACCCAAGTCTAAGGTTAATCTAAAAACAAGCCATTTACCCGGTTGTTCACTATTATTTGGCATATTTGGATTAAGCGGTAATTCATTTTTATATTCTGAAGTTCGAATTTTAGTTATACGTTTCCAAGAATCTTCCTTACACCAATTGAAATTGTCTTTAGGTTTTATTTTTTTATCCAATACCCAATATTTCGCAGGATATTTATTTTCTATAGTGATTGTCCCAAGAGATCTTCGTTGTGAGGCATTAAGTTCGGCATAAATTTCACTTTTTATATCTTTAAAATTGATTTCTAACTTATACATGTGAATTTCTTGAAATTCCTTAACACAAAATTCCACAATTATTCTTCGTTTTTGATAATCGATAGTATATTTTATCGATTCAGTAAATTTAATTTCAGATACAAAAGTATCTGATTGCTGATAATCACCCATTTCCAAGCTCTCTGCTTGAAATGAATGAAATTTTAACTTTTGTTTTTTATCAGATTGATCAATAAATGTGTCTGAACTTTGATGATTTCTTTGATAATTGACTTGTAAAATTCTTCCATGGAAGCGTACTGGATGATCCCAAAATGGAGACGAGGGCACAGGCCTATTAAAAAAAAAAAATAGTTTATTAATATTTATTTTATTTTCTGAATAATATTGAAATATATTCAACTAAATTATTATACAAACTTGAATATGACATAAAACAACCCAGTTGGACGTTCAACGCTACTGTCGGTCTCTTCTGTCACAATTTCTACCCTATGAACATCGCCGTATGCTGAAAATGCCTGCACTAAATCCGTAACGCTAGCTTGAATATGAGCATTGCTAACTCTGAATTTTAATTCAGAAAAATTTCTCCAGTCCCTAGGAGGTTTAATTCTTCTATCGCCGTCGTCATAACCATTATTGCGGTTACGAACATTATCACTGTTGACACCGTTTGTACGATTAT
Source organism: Glomus cerebriforme (assembly GCA_003550305.1). Lineage (NCBI taxonomy): Eukaryota > Fungi > Glomeromycota > Glomeromycetes > Glomerales > Glomeraceae > Glomus > Glomus cerebriforme. Next base: position 116,169 of record QKYT01000322.1, on the reverse strand, counting down.
AATTTCCGCCATCACCGTTATATTGATTTGAATATCCGTTCATTTTTTTAAGTGGGGAAGTGGAAATGCCCTATATATTTTTTTTTTTTTTTTTTAAGTAGGGATATTTAAAGGGAAGTTAGTTTGTGTTTGTACATTATAAAAGGAAATTGTGATTCATTTCAGAAGTCAGTTGATCATGCTTATTTTATGATAAAATTTAATTTTACTTGCATGAAAAAGTAATACAATAGTTTGACAAAAATGGAGGTATCCGTTCTGGGATGGATTAATAAGGAACAATACAACTTGAAAGAATTATTCAATTCAATACATGCTATTCCCTTAAAGAAATATACAAATATGTGCTATTCTTTAGAAGGATCTTATGATGACCGGCAAAAACAAACTAAAGAATAATGTAATTTGATAGGTTAGCTATATTTAGTGGTTGGCTAACGATTTTCAATATAAGATTTTCTTATTTCTTATTTGTATTAATATTAATTTTATTTAGGAAATTTGAGATTCGATCATGTGATTGTGAGTGATTCAATTGACACCTTGTATAAAAATAGAAATTAACTTTACAAAAATCATTACAATTTTCAAATATTATTAATACAACTTTTTGATTGCGAACATATAATAAAATAAGCCCTTTCTTAATATTTTGGCTAGATATAAAATATAATTTACTTCTTTTGTTATTTAATCCTTATTGTTAATGATCTTCAGGTAAATATACAATTTTGACAACAGGAACAATGGCACTAAAAAAAACAAGATCACAACTAATTCAATTACTAATCGATTAAGATAATCTTATTGGTGAAAATCCCTCAAATAATAAATAATAAGAGGCATTTATAGAAATCTGATTACTAAGGCAAACATTTAAATCATAATCACGGTATAATGTTAAAAAATTGGTTCTCGCAGCGGTAAAGTGTACTATCTAAAAAGAAAATAAGAAACCTTATCCGGCAATATTTGTTGATCCGTCGTTAAAAATAAATTATATAATCGCTATTACGAAAATAGCCGATAAAAATATTTAATTCACCTTGGATTGATAAAAATTTAATTTTAATCCAAAAAAAATTTTTTAATGTCATTTAAATTTTATCACTACTGTCTTTACCTTTAATATTATCGGAATGTTGTACATTTAATATTCTTTCTTTAATTTTCAATAAGTAAATTCTAAAAAAAAAAATAATCTTTTAAAAAATTACTTGATTAATTTTTTGCTACCCTTTATTGATAGATAACGTAGCACAATAATATCTTACCCTCGTCAATCTTTTATCTGTCTTTTCTCGTTCGCATTCGTGGAAATTTGTTAACTCCCAGAGTATTTTTTCACAAGAAATATGGGGACATATTTGATATTTATTTGGGAACAGAATATACTCAGTCCTCAATAGAGTCCATATATGTCTAACATTATCTCCTTTTACGTTTCATTTGTTTAGAAATCAGATGAATTATTTCATTACGACTGATATTGAAATTCATGGTATTGTATTCTTGGTGGAACAGATACAGTGAGTAAATATTTAAATGAACGTTAAGTTTAAGCTGAAAATTATATTTACAATTTTTATTTCAAATGTAGATTAAGAATTCAATTTCATTCATTATTTATATTTAAAGAGAAAATGTTTGAAGAAGCTAAACGCGTCCAATCATCTGTAATCTAAATATTATGAAGCGATTATGAAATAATAACTCGCGTTTTTACAGTTAAAATTCAGTTTATTATAAACTAATTTTTTTTTAAACTAATTTTAGCATATAAGCTTTGTTTTAAACAAATTCAATATAAGTCATCTATAAGCTAAATGGTTTTCACTTTATACTAAGCTATTTTTTAAAAAGATTTGTAACTTAATTTTTCATATGATGTTATTTTTATTTTTAAACAGGGGAATTTTTTTTATTAATTAAATAAACAGATTACTTCTCAAAATTTAATACGAGATCAAAATAAAATTTATTAATTTTTGATAATAATTTATTATAGTTTTCCAGATTTAGAACTTAATTACCAGTTTATTTAGTTTATTTGTACAGAATACAGTAATAATACATTAATACTGGTAAATAATATAAATAATACTAAATAATACTCTTATACTCAGTTCCCGCACCGTGGCACGTTACACTAAGGGTCAATATAATACTATCGGCCGATGGATTTTTTTGATTAAGACATTCAAGTCAAATTTGGATATTTTGTGTAATGAATTATTATTATTTTTTTTTTTTAAATCGTTTATATACAGTACAGTAATTGTTGCCTTTTTAATTATTACCTATATTAAATTGACAATTTCGCTTATCTCAATTATAAACCAATTAAGATGTTATTTTTCTTTATTATCTTTATCTTTTTTTTGTGTGATTTTGTTTCGGCACAAGTATCTGATGATTATGCTCATGAAGCATTCTCAGGTTATATTGATGTTTTAATCAATTTTATGGTTCCATTAATTATTTTTATAATTGTAGATCTTAAATATAGTGTAACAAAAGATAATTTAATTAGATCACTCATATTATTAGTTAATGTTGGATTACAACAAGAATTAGCTTTTATTTTTTCATCGGTTAATGTTTCTAATTTTATTAAAATTTTACAACATATCATAATCGTTTTTATGGGATTTGGAGTTATCATAAATTTTATTATGTTTTGTAAATTTAGAAATAAAGAAAGAAAATTTGATGCATTTGATGATTTAGAAAATAAACTTTTAGAAAAGTTTGAAACAAAAATTCAAACCCTTGAAGAGAACATTAAAATCCTTAGACGAAAAATAACTTCATCAGATACTTCATCAGTAGATATTTCTAAAATAAATTATGAAAAAGATACAAATTTATATAGAAAATATCAGAACAGTGAGACTGGAGAGACCCCTGAAGAGAACATCAAAACTGTAATCGAGAAAATTAAAGAGAATAATGGAATGAGAGAAATTATTAAAATAAAAATTTTAGTTCGTATATTATTTTTCATAGATTATGTAAGTTTAACCCTATTTATAATTTTACTTTGTTTTTTAATCAATGATTTGAAAGAAAATATTACACAAAGTTTTATTATAGCTTTAGTTATTTCTTTCTCTCTCACATTTATTATTCAGTTTCTAATATTAATAATTTCATATTATAAGAGAACCTTATATAATTATATTAAGGAGTATCGAACCGTTTACACAGATATAGTGCCTAGACATCATGTTTATATTAGTCTTATTTGGAAATTTATAGAAATAATTGCGCTTTATTTACCTTCTTTAATTAATTGTTTTCTATTACAAACTCCAGATATCTTTAATAGAATATTTCTAAATTTAAGTGGGTTGTTAGTCACTTCTTGGATTGTAATAATGTATAAAAAAATTTTAGAAGAAAAATAGGATAAGCCACTATTTATATTATATACGAAGGATACGAAAATTTATTTTCTTTGAAATTTTTTATTATTACTTTTTTAGACAAAAATGTCACCTTTTTAAGTAAATTATTGTAATTTCGATTTGTCTCATATTTCACAAACAATGAAACGGAACGTAGGAACTTCTATACAGTATGTAATATTTTAAATATATGATATATTTTTTTAATAGATTTCATGCAGTATCAAATTATTTCACTGTATGGATATAATTTTAAAGTTATTTGATTTAATAATTAATTATATCCTAAATAAACAATCTTATGAATAAATTTAGTCGTCTCAGTTTATTTATTAATATATCTAATATATCTCTAACATAGCTTTATAAATTATAAATGATTCGAAAATTATACATTTGCAACTTATATTTGACGGCAAGAGAGATGTAATGTCAACTAATTATTGTTACCCTTGTATTTTGTGTCATCCGTGTTTAAACCCTTCAAATCGAACTTGTTCGCAGATATAGCTTTGTTGCTAAACTTTATAAAATTGTCATTTGACTGTCTGGCTATGTTTGAACGTTTAACAACAATTAAAAGATTGAATATAACATTATAGTGCAATTCGCAAGAGTATGACACGTACTGGAAAAGCATTCATTATATACTGTTTATGCATTGTGACCAATCTGTATATTCGAATATGTTATACAAGAGGGATTTTTAATTCAACTTCGGCATTTTTAATTTATTAAAGCGTATTACTTCGCCTAATCATTATTTTATACTATTATACAATACATACAGTACCTTAAGTAATAAGTGGATTTGGTTCGAATAAATTAATCTTGCGCATTTATTGCGATCTAAGTTGCGCCACAATATATTTCGTCAAACCCGGTATTTTTTTTCTCCCATTAGTGTATTGAAATAAAAAAAAATATCCGTAAATAGTTAGCTACAAAAACCGCAGGCACAGTCTATTTGTCACGCGCCTATCGTAATGATAAATCTTTCCTTTTCTGGTTAAAAAAGATTGGTATAAATAAATGTCACGTCCGGCGTGATATTTTAAGACTACGGATAATTAAGCATAACAATTATTTTTATTTGTTCTACAAATTAAGTGAAATCACACAAACTATCTAGTATGCTTTGGGAACGGAGAAATTATTCTTCTTTACCCCGAATCTTATTATTACGCCAGAATGAAAGTAATATAAATGCTACATTTGGTTATGAAAATAAAAAAAAAAAAGATACTTGATTTAAAAGATGATTTTAGATAATTTTGGAATTAATGATTACCTTTCATTGATAGGTATCATATTAACAATCTATGTGACACACTATTATTACATACATTTTACCCGTGTCAATCCTTTACCTGGTCCTTTCCCATTCCCATTCGTTGGAAATTTACCTCAACTTATTTGGCATGGTGGAAATCTTAAAACATTTTTCAAATTAAACCACAAGGAATATGGTGACATGTTCGATGTTTATTTGGGAACAACACGAACTGTAGTCCTAAATCGAGCGGAATATATTGAAAAACTTTTGACACCTTCAACAAAAAACCCATATATTAGAAGATTTCCTGATTCTGGCGCAAAAGGATTCGATGAATTAGGATTGACGGGAAAAGGAATATTGTTCAATAATAATTATAAATCATGGAAACATAATCGCCAATTTTTTACACAAGCTATTTTGTCACCAAAATTGACCTATAAAGCAATTGATTGGACAAACAGACTTTTCAATGAATTGGAAAGTTATTGGGAAAAATTATATCTACAAGAAGAAATTATTAAAGAGAATAAAAATAAATTAGATTTTCCTGCATGGTTTAATCAATTTACAAATGATATGATTATTGAATTGATAACCGGTGAAAGATCTTATACAATGGCAGGATATTATAATACCCTCAGCGATGAAAAAGCTGAACATTCATCAGAAATAGTTGATGATTCCGTAAAATTAGTTCAAGCAATTCGCAAATATCTTTTAGGTCTTTTAATGTTTCAAGTCGTTCCTCCTTTCTTACGACATTATGTTCCAGGTTTTAAGAATAAATCAGATGATTTTATTCAAAACCTGGAATTTATGAATCAAAGACTGGATGCAATTATTAAGAAACGTAGACAAGAAATTGAAAATACACCATTAGATAAACCTTTACCAAATGATATGTTGACATCGATGATTATTGCAAATACATCACGTGATATTAATTCTGTTGGTGGTGAAGGCATGACTGATATTGAAATTCGTGGTCTTATGCTTGACGGATTTATTGGTGGGACTGATACAGTAAGTAAATTTTTTTCAAATTTAAATTTTGGACATTATATTAACATGTTTACTTTTTTTTCATGTAGACTGCAAATATGATTTCATTTATTATCTATTATCTTGCACATAATTCAGATGTTAAAAAGAAAATGTTAGAAGAAATTGATAGAATATTCCAAGGTGATAAAACAAGACCAATAACCGAAAATGATTTTCGTAATTTAAAATATTGTGAAGCTATTATAAAAGAAGTTGCTCGCATTTTCCCAGTTGCAAGTTCGTTTGGAAGATGTCTTGAAAAACCTGATGAAATAGCAGGATATCAATGGCCAGCTGATACAATGATTCGAATCAATGCTGATGCTATCCATAATAATAAAGATTATTGGGAGGAACCTGATAAATTTAACCCGGATAGATGGTTGGTTGAAGGTTTTGAACCAAGGAAACATTCTTTTATCATGTTTGGTGGTGGATTAAGATTATGCCCAGGAAGAAAGTTGGCAATGATTGAATTAGTTTGTTTGATGGCTTTATTATTTAGAAAATATGAAATTGATTTAGTAGATATGAATGCTCCTTTAAAAACTAAAACTACCATTATAACTGCTTGTACTGAATTATTAATTAAAGTCAAACCAAGAAATTAGTATTTTCTTATTTAAAATATATATTTATAACTTACTTTTCTTTTTATATAAACTTATTAATGTTTGTTACGAAATGTTTTATACTAGGATTATCAATGATACAGTACCACTTTTGTACTATCATTTGATTAATAGTTTTCAGAATATTCTGCAAATTTAAATAAAAAAATATCAAGTTGGGATTATTATAAAAGTATTTATCTGTAGGCTAACATCATTATTGGCTGAATGATCATGTATAGTATTTTTTTACAGACAATTTTGACCCATATCTGTTATGACTAAAATATAACTGTAGATGTCAAAATAATTATATGACATTTCACAAAAGTTACATTATATTTTTTAATTAATCACATATTTTGGAGATTATATATATCCTGGGTACCCAACGCGTACGCGTAATTTTTTTAATAAATTCTTCTCTCTCTACCATTTTGTTTATCCTATTAATTTCGGTTTCTTTTCCTGTCTATTTCATCTATCTATTTCATTTTGATCCTTTGGACTTCACTTTGGCTGTTTATTCTTTTGTTTTTCTCATTTCAGTATATTGGCCTTTTAGACTATACTATATTTTAGATTGTTTTTTTATTTGTTTTTTATTTGTTTTATTTGTTTATTTGTTATTAGATGTTTTGTGGACCAGTATGATACTATGCGTGGGTTTGGGGCATAGTATGCTTACAATTGTTGTAAGCTCAAGGGTAGGACTGGCGGGTTTTAATTGTGGAGCAGCATAATATTATAGCGTGGCAGGGAGCACAATAGGGCTGGCTGGGTTTGGGACGGTATAGTACTGTGCGAGGGTTGGAGCATAGACGCTTAGTTTAATAAGCCTACGGGTACCAGTACATGTACTGTATGTGTTGCAGTCTCGTAGTAGGACCGGACCTTTAGAGTAGATTTTTTTTTAATAACTGTTAAGTAGATACTAACACATATATGTATTTTTTTTTTTATTTGTAGATGTTAACATTTATTAACTGTTAGGCTGAAGTGATTTACTTTTTAATATTTAGTTTTTATTTTAGAAAATATTTTATATACATTTTTCTTTTATTTTTATAGAATCTATTTTCAAATTATTGATTTTTGTTGGTAAGTTTAAATTAAACTTAAAATGTTTTTTTTTTAAAAAAATTAAACAATTTTTTTTTTTTTTTTGTAAAATGTTTTAAAAAAAGAATATTTTCTTCTTTCTATACTATCCTACCAGGTGAATCACCGTTATCCAAGTGTATTTAAGTATATTTTTTTTTATTTATTTGTTATTAGGTATTTTGTAGACCAGTATTGATACTATGCGTGGGTTGAGGGAGTATGCTTACAAGTTACAAGTTTTGTGTCCAGAACAATAGGACTAATTGAATAAGCAGAACGCATATTATTATGGCGTGATATTGATATGTTTAGCGAATGATAAAACTGTAGTATTTCACATAGCAGGACTGCGAGCTATAGCAATTCATGTAGATCTTTCCCTTTATAGATAATTTAAGCCCTTTTAGATGCTGACTGGCATTATCGTAATTCCGAAAAAATGTGCAGAGCTAATATCGGCCTAAATGTAAATGATTATGCTGCACAAAATAATCTTTATACTATTAGGAAACAAGCAAAAAGAGTATAAATATATGTGTAATTACTAATGCTTTTGTTGATTAATTACTTTGTTGCTAGCAATAAAATTAAGATTTTTTTTCTGTTTTTTTTTTCAATATTTTAAACTACACAAACAATTTCAACGCTATCTTATTAGTTTAAATTAGTAAATAATCGTTAAGATTTCTTTTATGGACCGCAAGCAAGCAACTGAAGATGATCTTGGTTTACTAGAAGTCTAGAAACGTGATAACATGCCCTTGTCTCCTGGCTAGTTGTGCCAAGGCGTTCCTTTGAGTTTGCAGATTGGTATTGAAGGTTGCAGTCTATTTAGATTTTAATCATGTATAGTTATTATATTAGATTTTTATATATTCATCATTATTTTAGTTTGTGGATTTATCTAGACAAAAGATGTGAAATATATACAAGTTTTTTTTTTAATTTTGTTTAAATGTTATGATTTGAGTAATTTATTATCAATAAAATTAATGATTAAAATAAATAAATTTAGATTTAACATATCCTAAATAAATGTGTTTAGATAAAAAGAGATCGATGTAAATTAACTGAAAATGAACTTATTGTTTTATTGCTGTACTTATTCAAAATTGCAAACTGAACATATAAGAATATTTTACATACAAACCAATTTACATTATTCGGAAATATAAAAAAAAAATATTGTTGCATAAGACTATTATTAATAATAATCTTATTCATAATTTTGATATTTTCTTTTTTCTTCTCAAAAAAGAAACAAAAAGCAAACATGCTAATAACGTTATTAATGCGCTAATACCAAGTGCGAGTAAAAGTTTATTCGACCTTTTGCTTCTGAGATGATGTCTTTCGATAAAAACTTGATTTACCCTTGTACCTGCGGCCAAAATTTGCAGCAAATTATATGTCTTATGTTGTAGCCCAAACTCACCATGTCCCAAATCAAACTTGGGAAAACCTTTTGTCCGAAACTTGACCATGTCCCAAACCAACCCAGCCTTAGATAATAATAGTTTGAGACGTTAAACATTTAAAATTTATCAGCTTGGTTTGGGATATGGTTTTGATTTAAAGTCGGGCTACAATATCTACATCAGACTCAATCAATTAAATAAAATTAAATACAGTAAATACAGTATATAACAATGAACATTCTCGTTTGTTTTCAATTAGAAGGAACGTTAAACAAATTATTAATTTGTAATATTCTAATTGTCCAAAATTGGTTGAGCATCCTGATTTTGATTTGATCTAAATTTACATTACAAAGAAAATTTTTTTTCGCTCAATCACTAAGCCACTTTTACACTTCATTTAAACTTTTATACTTCATTTATCATTGTACAAATGATTAAATCTGAACGATAATTCCGAAAATAGAATTTATGTCGGTCAATTTTAGTCACAGTAATCGGTAAATCGGAAAAATTTTTATTTTTATACCGTTCCAGTCTAACCATAATAGTAAAATAATCCAAAATTTAAATATATAAACACTACAATCTTTCTCACGTCCTACTTATCAAAAAAAAAAGTTTACATCTTTTTAATTTTAGATATGGCTTTGGAAATATTCTTTAATTACGGAATTAATGATTACCTTTCGTTGATAGGTGTCGCATTAACAATATATGTGTCATATTATTATTACAACTACTTTACCCGTGTCAATCCTTTACCTGGTCCTTTCCCATTTCCGATCGTTGGAAATTTGCCTCAACTTATTTTGCATGGTGGAAATCTCAAACCATTTTACAAATATAATCACGAGAAATATGGTGATATGTTCGATGTTTATTTGGGAACAACACGAACTGTAGCGCTTAATCGAACAGAATATATTGAAAAGCTTTTGACACCTTCAACAAAAAATCCATATATTATGAAATTTTCTGAATCTGAAGCCGAAAGATATGGTGAAATGGGAGTGATTGGAAATGGAATATTGATGAATAATGATTATAAATCATGGAAATATAATCGTCAATTTTTTTCACAAGCTCTTTTATCACCGAAATTTACTCATAAAGCTATTGATTGGACAAACAGACTTTTCAATGAATTGGAAAGTTATTGGGATAAATTATATCTTAAAGAAGAAATTATCAAGGAAAATAAAAATATATTGGATTTTTCCGCATGGTTTAATAATTATACAAATGATATGATTGTTAAATTGATAACTGGTGAAAGATCTTATACAATGGCAAAATATTTTAATACTCTCAGTGATGAAAAAGCTGAATTTCCATCAGCAGTAGTTGATGATTCTGTAAAATTAGTTCATGCAATTCGTAAAATTCTTTTAGGCTTTTTAACATTTCAAGTTGTTCCTCCTTTCTTACGACATTACGTTCCAGGGTTTAAGAATGAAGCTGATGATATACTTCAACATGTGAGATTTATGAATCAAAGACTGGATACAATTATTAAGAAACGAAGACAGGAAGTTGAAAATACACCATTAGATAAACCTTTACCAAATGATATGTTAACATCGGTGATTATTGCGAGTACACCACGTGATGTCAATAACGTTAAAACTGTTGGCGGTGAAACTATGAGACCTATGACTGATAATGAAATTCGTGGTGTTATATTTGACGGATTTCTTGGTGGAACCGATACAGTGAGTAAATTTTCTATTGGATATGAAATAATTATTTATAAATTATATTAATTTTTGTTTCAAATTTAGACAGCGAATTCGATTTCGTTCATTATATACTATCTTGCACAAAATCCAGATGTGAAAAAGAAAATGCTAAAAGAAATTGATACAATATTCCAAGGTGATAAAACGCGACCAATCACTGAAAATGATTTTCACAACTTAAAATATTGTGAAGCTATTATAAAAGAAGTCTCTCGCGTTTTCCCAGTTGTAACTTCATTTTCAAGATATAGTGATAAACCTGATGAAATAGCGGGATATAAATGGCCATCCAATACAACGTTTCGAATCAATGCTGATGCTCTTCATCATAGTAAAGATTATTGGGAGGAGCCTGATAAATTTAATCCTGATAGATGGATGGTTGAAGGGTTTGAACCAAAGAAAAATTCTTTTATCATGTTTGGTGGAGGATTAAGATTATGCCCAGGAAGAAAATTGGCAATGATTGAATTAGTTTGTTTAATGGCTTTATTATTCAGGAAATATGAAATTGATTTAGTAGACATAAATGCTCCTTTAAAAATTAAATCTGCCGCTATAACTGCTTGTATTGAATTATTAGTTAAAGTCAAACCAAGAAATAATTAGTATTTTCTTATTTTAGAATATATACTTAACAAAATTTTTTTTTAAACTTATTCTTTGTATGTAACTTAAATTATTTTGTTTATTACATATGTATATTATTAAAATCTCTAAAAAAAAATTTTTCATAAAAGTGTAAATTTAATCACAGTAAATTATGATATAGTTTGCTACTGCAGGTACAGTATATTGAGGATCCAATTAGATAAATCACTATTTACATCCTAAAATAAATCTCATAATAAAATCGGTATATTTAGTTTTGATACTTTCATTTCAACTTTCACAAATATTCCAAATAACTGTCTTTTTCTTAAAAAAAAATCCATTAACACTTCGAAATAATAAAATAAAAAATAATTCAAAAAAAAAAAAAAAAAAAATCGAGGTATTTTGTTTCTTTAAAATTTTAAGATTTCAATGAGATACAGTATTTTAAGGGGAAATAACCGACAATTTTGAACTGAATACCTATTTCTGCGATCAACTAATACATTTATGATTGAAATCAAAATATTTCTTTAATTTATTTGATAATTAAAGTGAATAATGAAAAAAGTTATTTATTATGTCTATAATTAGTAAAAATTTAAAATTTTAACTTGATTTATTAATAATTAATAGTAAATCATTGGATCAATTTAAATTATTAGAAAACATGTACAAATATTCAATATAAAAAAAATTACTGATTGTTTAATTTATTTATATAACAATGTAATTATCGATAGATTGTATACAATGTGTTTTTTTTATCGTCCAAATTTTGCATAATAAGGCCATTCCAAATTAATTAGATTTATTGGTTTTTTTATTACAAAGAAGAAATTTTCGCTAACCAAGAAAATCTTAATTGGCTATGGTGATTCCGAAAATTGCCGGCACTTAGTGCATTTAGCTAATCTGTTCTAGCCCCAAATCTAACTTGAAATCAAAATCTTATGTCCGAAATTTAACCATATCCCAAATCGTTTTCCCAAGTTTGATTAAGTCAGATTTGGGAGCATCTTCAACAAATTTGGTCCCGTGATTAAAATATTTTACTTCGCTTCACGTGCCTTTTTATTAAAAAAATTTTTTAATTTTAAACGACTTTGGAAATATTCTATAATTTTTGGAATTAGTGATTACCTTTCGTTAATAGGTATCATATTAACAGCCTATGTGGCACGATATTATTACGAATATTTCACTCGCGTCAATGGTCCTTTCCCATTCCCAAATCGTTGGAAATTTGCCTCAATTTATTTGGCTTGGTGGAAATCTCAAAGTATTTTTCGAATATACCGTAATTGCAAGAAATGTGGTGATTTGTTCGAATTTTATTTAGGACCAACACGAAATATAGATCCAAATCGAGCAGAACATATTGAAAAAATTTTATTATGAGATTTCCTAATTCTGAAGCCAAAAGATATGATTGATGGGAAAAGGAATAATGTTTAATCAAGAATAAATCATGGAAATATAATCGTCAATTTTTTTCACAAGCTAACTTATCACCGAACTTTACTCATAAATCTATTGATTTGACAAACAAACTTTTCAATGAATTAAAAAATTATTGGAATATATTATATCATAGAGAAATTATTAAGGAGGATAAAAATAAATGAGATTTCTTTGAATGGTTTAATAATTATTCAAATGATATTATTTTTAAATTGATAACTGGTGAAAGATCTTATACAATGGCAAAATATTTTAACACTTTCTGTAAAATTAGTTCGTGCTAATCGTAAATTTCTTTTAGGCTTTCTGATGTTTTAAACGGTTCCTCTTTATTACGACATTATGTTCCATATTTAAGAATGAAGCAAAAGTTCTGAAATCAGCCTAGTAATTCAGTAATTCATTTATCTGAGTAGGGTTGGATCGGTCCTGACAAAAGACGGTCCCGTAACGGTCCAAGGACATGATCTTCGGTCCGTGATTTGAGGACTGGTCCGGACCGGTCCCTATATTATATATATGTATTTTTTTTTTAATATAATTTCTCCATTGAGAAATAGATTAGAAGCATTGTTTAAAAGTAATTAAACAATTATAACGACCTATATTGTTGATCACATGGTCTTGCTAAACAATTCAGACCAAAGACTGGGGATGGTTAGGTCTTTCCTTACAGTACAGTATTTTGCAACAACAACAAGGCTAAGATAATTGTGAATGAGTTTTTCGTTACTGTGCCTGCGGTAATGACATAAGTTGTAGCCAATCACTGCTGCAATTTGTTTCTGGCCCGGGTATAAAATTTTAAGCTGGATCAACAGATCAACATTGAACCTTACTCCGATTCTTAATTTCATCATGACCGATTCAAGTTTAGAAGAACAGTTTATTTTAGCTTATACATTTCTTAATAATCACCCTGAAATTAATTTATCTAATGAAATTAAACTTCAAGTAACATATAAATTATTTTTTATTATTGAATATAATAACGTACATAATACAATAAATACATAGCGACTGATGATTCTTTTTTTTTTTTTTAAAAAAAAAAAAAAATACTGTATATATATATAGCTTTATGGTTATTATAAAGTTGTAACAATAGGCAAAGTTAATACAGCGAAACCACCTTTATGGGATTTTAGAGGAAGAGCTAAATGGGATGCATGGAAAGAAGTTGAAAATACTCCGGCAGAAATAGCTATGCAAATGTATATTGAAACTGTAGAAAAAACAAATATTGATTGGAAAAGAGATCAATCGGATGATGACTCTTCTATTAATACTGAAGATGACGATAAAGAGGAGGTAATAAAAAAAGATAAAGACTTTCTTTTAAATTTCGTTTGGATTAACTTACTTAAAAATATTTAATTAAAGAATAAAACAAATGCAAAAGAAGGAAGAACGACTTATGTCTCTACAATGTCTTATGGAGAAGAAGAGGATAGCGAAGTGTTGGTATTATAAGAAGATTTTATTAAAAAAAAAAAATTAATTTAATCTCATATTTTTAGAGATGATATATTTTCATATACAAAGAAAGGTGATATTACGGAAATAAGTAAAATTTTGGATTCGGGTAATATAGATATAAATGCAAAAGATGATCAAGTAAGGCAATTTGACTTTAATGCTTTTTTTAAAATTCATTTTTATTTATACTTTTTTTTTAATAGGGGTTAACACTTTTACATTGGGCAAGTGATCGTGGTCATTTAACAGTTATAGAGTTATTGATTGATAGAGGAGCAGATGTAAACATATTGGTAATTATAGTTCAGATGAATTTGTTTTGGTCAAGAATTATATATATATTTTTTTTTAATTCAAATAACATGTATTTTTATTTTTTTCTTTATTAGTCTGAAGAAAAAGAAACACCATTACATTTTAGTATGTCGTGATTATTTGATATTCATCCATTTATTCATTTATATAATAGATAAGATAATAATAACTGGTTAAATGTTTTTTAGGTTGTATTTCAGAACATTTAGATTGTGCAAGATATTTGTATCATCATGGAGCAAATTCATCTATTAAGGATGATGAAGATTTAACTGCATTTGATCATTGTAGTGTTCAATTTAAAGAGGAAGTTATTAAAGAATAAACTTTGAACAAATAAAATTTTAAAAAAAATTTTTGCGAATTCCAGGAAATCATGATATTGTTTTATTTGCTTCGCTTCATTAGTTAGGTGGAATAACCTTTTGGACTACACACTCAAAATTAAAATTTAAATATAATAATAATAATGGTTAAAACATGGTTATAAAATGGATGGATTATAGACGTTAGACATTTCATTACAACTTATTTTATCATTTAAAAAAAAATATTTTATTGTTTCATGTGTAAAAAAAAAATTTATTACAATAAATTTAAATTTGGAAGTGTCGTTCAATTATCCATATAATGTTAAACTAGTAAATATCTTTAAATAAAGATACTATCTATTCTATCATTAATTATGTTCTTAAAAAGGTTTAAAAAACCCTCCTTTCACTCCCAAGTCTTCAAGTTTCAAGAAGTCTACTTATAATAATAAGAATAAAAAAGAACATTCTCCCATGAAATTACCAAGAATTTTACCTATAAAAAATTTTTTGATAATAAAATTGAAAAGAAATAATATCATTAATATTAAAAGTTTCAATTATTTTTATAAAATTATAAAGATTTAAAAATAAATGAATTTTGTATCGACAATATTTTTTTTTTTACAAACTAATCAACTTTGCTAAAATTATCACCATCCAACAAGACTTAATATATGCAATTGTACTATTAAATATAAACATGAAATTTCTATACAACCTAAAAAATTGCTATGAAACATTCTGCTCTCGTTAGATTAACATAAAAAGATCCGCGACCTTTTAACTCCAATCAAAGATTCAAAGTATGTATATACCTAACAACATTACTCTTGTAGTTTCCCATTGATCAGCAGTCCCTGATCAATATCTCTTAATGACTTTCTTCTCATGTCATTGATTTAGCCAATTCCCAAAATTCTAAAAAAAATATGTTGTCAGCTTCGGTTTGTTAACAACGCTTTTAAATAAAAAAAGATCTTTCCCCGTGAAATTACAGAACTCTTAAAAAGTCTTTTCTTTGAAATTACCATTCCAATTCTCCAATTCCAAAGGATACCTATAGGGAGGAAGGAAAGAACATTAGTAACGTCCTTAAATAATAGTAAAAAGACCTTCCCTCATTAAATTATTGTTACAAGTCTCAGAACGTTAGTAACGCTCTTACAAATAAAAAAAAAAGAAATTACCGCTCTAATTCTCAATTAAAAAGTCTACCTATAAGAAAGGAAATAGCGGTAGTAACATCTTTAAATAATGAAAAAAGGACCTTCTTCACATGAAATTACCATTCCACCTCTCTAATTCCAAGTTTAAAAAGAAAGAAGAAATCGAACTCAAAAATAAAAAGACCTCTTACTCTCACATAAAATTACCGCTATAAAGTATAAGGAAGAAGGAAAGAACATTTGCAACGTTCTTAAAAAATTTTCTCCCTTTGGAATTACTGCTCTAAGCAAAAATTTTTTTATTAATTTTTTTTAATGCAATATTAAATAATTGATCTACGGTGTTACAATTAATTGTTACATTGCAAAAAAAAATTGGGATAAATATCATTATATCAGATCTCACCCTGGGTTATTTAAATATATACCCATAAATGTAATGTTTTTTGGAACCAAATCAACAGGACCATGTGAAATAAAAATTTTATTACGCATCAAAAATATTATTTGGTCCTTCGGTATCTATAACGACTCGAAGCTCTATCCTTTCTAAACTACCTATTTGAGATGCACTATCAGTGGCAGTTGCTCCTAATAAAATATCTTATCGGTAGCGATATGAAGTAATAAATATCCTTAATAATAATCAATGATAAACGATACTAATTCTTTTTCTGGACTCAACTTTACGTCTTGGATTTTTTTTGAGCTCATCTATAAGTTGTGGGTTTCTTTTGAGCTCAACTTTAAGTCTTGGAGTTTTCCTACTGATAAATCAAGTGTGTAATTCATGTTTTGATGAGATGGTGACAATTTAAATTTTAATATAACAATTACATAATTAATACATACCTATGGCTCATTGACACATGGATGGTAAAATTCTTTTCCTCCCAAGAACTAGTCACAGTACTAATCCCTTCGAGCTTTAGATTATTTTTTAGATTATTTTTATCAAATCTGATTTTCCTTTTTTTAACAACAGTAAAGTGCTTGGGTTTTCGTCTCATGTAGGTCTATGTTCGGTATTATAAAATTGTAAAATATTATAATAGCTATTATAATTATCTAATTTTTTTTTGTAAAAAAAAAAAGTTAAAAAGTGAAATCACCTTCCAACCTATGTAAAGAAATAGATTCTTCGAGGCTTTTTCAACTTTACAGGAAATCACTCCAGATGAACTCGCAAACCTACATGATTTCACAGTCCTATAACATCAACGGTGGGTATGAGCGTTCGTTCATTCGTGGAAATCAAAGGCAAAGGGTTTAAATGAAAACTTACATGTAACCACTGCTATTGGGTTCAATTTTTTGAGGCATATTATAATCTACTATTCTGCCTTGAATTTGTTTTTTTTTCGAAATTGAGATATTATATTCCGACTCGTTTTTGATTTCGACAGTGAACATTCTGTATTTACGAATACCAAGGAATGTTGTTAAAACACCGTTAGTCGCAGAAACTACCGGTGGTACTATAGGTGGTAGTAACATATTGAAGCTAAAGAAAGAGAATTCTTTACGAGCTCAATTATAAAACTTTAACAGAGTGGCCTCATTGATTATGGAATTTCCATTTTTATTTCTGATGCTGAGTAACATGATTATCCCCAATTTTATTGACAAGTATAGTAATTAACCTCAACTAAATGATTAGTCGAATTCAATCGGTCAATTTTAATCTATACCGAAAAAAAATCTAACAGCTACAGGCGTAAATGCGTAAAAAACAATTGTCTTACTGTAATCGTAATCGACATATCTAATAGTTTAATTTTAGTGACAGTGCAACATAAATACTTGACAAATAGCATTTTGCCCTCAGAATTATTTATAACAGACGGGTGTGTCACGACGTGACAAATGTTATTTAGCGATAATTAAATAAAAGTCTCTAATAATCTAATTAGTATCTCTGAATAAAAAAGTGGATAAATAAATAATATAGTTTTTTAGCATCCCAACTTTTTGAATGTGATTTATGAATTATGACCCTGAATTTTTGATGCTGCTTAATATATTCTTAGTAAAACGGGTTCTTCGCCAAATGTAATCTATTTATTTTTTTTAAAAAAAAACATTTGTTGTAACTATCAGTATTAACCGATCAACGCGTAATGCAATTCGGAAAAAAAACTATTTTTAGTTGAAAATTAAGTATAAAAATTTTTATAGGCCAACAAATCTATTTAATAAATACATTCGAATCTATTTATTAAATATACAAATTATAAATACATATATATATATATTTTAAATGATTATTCAATTAATAAAATATTTTGAATACTTCTCTTTTTCGGATATTTTTTATAAATTATAAATGCAGCAATTAAAATTAATAATAAACCTACTGAACAACTAACGATAGCTATTATCTTTATTGTTCTAATATTGTTTGGAGTTTGTGTAACAGGGGACGTATTTGATGATTGATAAGGGAAATTATCCACCAGAGTAAAATTGGCATAATCTCCAATCTTATAAATAAAAATGTCATTGCTAAGCCGACTACCTCCGTTTGTAAAAACATATCCTAAAACAAACATGATGTATTTATTAAATTGTGGTTTAAAAAAAAAAAAAAAATAAGGATAAATAAGAATATTTGGTATACTCTACCAAAAGATATAAACATATAATCATTATTAATTAAAGTTGCTGTATGGCCTTTATAAGGTGTCTCGACATAAATACCCTTGTTACTATGGTACCATTCACATGTATTTACATCTAATACTTCATAATAATTTTTTACTGGTTGTTTTGTAGTATTATCAGCACCACCAAATATAACTATTCTTCTGTCGCTTGCTTTTAAATGTAAATATCTAATTAGCATAATAAAATAAAATATAATTAAGTATTATAATTAAAGTCAAACTTAATACTTACTTAATACAGCTGTATGAAATACTCTACCTTCATCTGGTGGATTTATTGTTTTCTATTTTTTTTTTTTTTTTTTTTTTTTTGAAAAAAAAGAAAATCTATTAAATATATTTTTAAACACTTTTTAGAAATTATAATTACATACCTGATGAAGCCATCTATTATTAATTGTATCAAAAATATCTATCTATAAAAAGGAGAAATCATTATTAATCATTATTTAAGAAAATATAGTAAAGTATAAAATTACATACAGTTTCCATATTTATTAGTTCTTTTGTATAAAAACTTTTACCAAACCCTCCAATGTAAAAAATGTAACCAGTCTCAGGTATGTATGTAGCAGTGTAACCATCTCTTGGAATTATTGTACTGTCAATAGGTTCATCACCCCAAAATTTATTAATTGTATCAAAAGTATTCATAAGATTACTATATTGTATAGGTGATTGTTCTAGTTCTTTTGCACCACCAAAAAGATATGTTTTACCATTATTATCAGTAGCAGCATTCATTGACGTTCTTCTCATAGGTTCATTGCCACCATAATTAAATGGTACGAATTCCCAATTTTGTTCTGTGGTATTAAAAGAAAATATTACTCCACTAGCATAATAAGAATCATTTCCCATATGTCCATCAAATAAGAAAATTGTATCTCTTGGTTCACCACCAACTGAAGTAGTTGCTCTATTATGTCCTGATATAGTTGTATTTGGAGTCAAATAAGCTAAATTTACAAATTGAAATCCTTCTGTTTTATTAACCGGATTAGAAACGTCAAGATAAAAAAAATCGTTTGTATAATTGCTTAATTCCGAATAACCACCAAGAAAATATATTTTTGGCCAAACCAACGTCGCCGTGTGAAAAGCTCTTCCCAAGGTCATAGGTGTTGCATCTTGTTGACAATTAATAACATAAATTTGAAAATTAATAATATAGAAAATAATTCGTATTTGAATTAATTTATTCAAAATTTTCATTTTGAAAAAAAAAAATTAAATTAAAAAAACAAAAAAGGAGAGCATTCAGATGAAATTCGATATAAATAAATCATTAATAAAAATAGGCATGTTTGTAATACACAAATATTTTATTTGCTTTAATTGTTCATTATTTCATTTAGATAAAGCGTATCACGTATCACCACAGCAAATTAAATTTTTTTTTTTT
>QKYT01000322.1:59936-87779 GCA_003550305.1 Glomus cerebriforme | reverse complement strand
TAAAGTAGAGAACAATTAGAAATGAACCAATATATTATCCAGAAGTGTGACCTCCTCCCAAGAGCTGTAGGCGAACTTAAAGCTGTACTAAAGAAAAAATAAAAATTTAAATAGTTCTGTTTTTAGGAAGGCTGCCACCCTGGGATTGTGAAAATTTGATGTAGTATGAGAAGCAAACTAGATATAAGTTTTTTATTAATGTATATACTGGTGAAAAAATACAAATATATTTATTTTTGTCTTCATTTTCAAATCGTGCGTTACTTTCCGACGCGACTGTACGTTTGTAAATTTATTTCTTTCGTTAACTCGAATTGTATTTAATGTATTTTTTGAAATTTTATGCACGTGTTATTTAATTCGTAAATCATAATAATTAACTTCTTATATAAGATAAAGATTTATTTATAAGATTTAAAGGTCCCACACACCCAATCCACCCTCTTATAAAGTCGTCCTGAGGCTTATAACGATATAGTGACTATAAAGGGGGTATTTTACTATCGGTTGGTGTGACTAAAGACTATATAGGTGACTATAGAAGGGGACGACTATAATCAGTACGATGAATAAAGTATACTATGATTATTATGTCATTATTTTGCGTCGATTATAATTTCTCAACATCGCAAACCTAAATCTTATGCCGATGCGCTTCACGAATTTATTTAGTACGAAGTATTTTGTAAATTTACGCTCTATAATACTGCGCAAGGCTACGACCCCGTTGAAAAGATTACGGTACGTAACATTCCGATGATTTGTGAGACGCTTGATTGTAAATTAAACCTTTTTATCAATATCTTTCCATATTATTTATTATTCATCATGAAATAACAAACCATTAAATTTTATCATTAATTTATAATATTAAGGTACTTATCTAATAATAATCAAAGTCAAGCAAATGAAAACAAAACATGAGAATAATTTGAATAACTAATCAATTAATTAATAGAAGTTGCTACAAGATTTATACGATTTTTCCATAATATTGTTGTAGTCCAAACTTTACCATGTCATCATTCTTCAAAAAAATTCCGGTTTCAATTCTTTGATTTTATATATCATTCGCTTTTCATCAATTAAGATTTATTTAATTTTTGTGACTAAATATACCAAGATTTTATTGTAGATGGTGAATTTGGATTAGTAAACTTTTTGTTAATTTTGTTGAAATGGTAGATTTAACAGCTCGTTGTATTTACTATTAATATAATACTGTAATCCTTGAATTTAATAATTAAGATTGTATTGTAATATTCTTTCATTAAGAAGTTAAAAAGGTTAAAAGTTGCGAAAATATTAAATTATTAAAACATTACTATAATCAACTATACTCTGATAATATAATTTTTAGTGATTAATAAAAATAAATTGGTGAATTTAATAAAATAATTAATAATGTAAATCACGATTTTTCTATACCGCCAATTTGACCTGGTATGCCAACAATAACACGTTCAATAGTACCTTCACGTATAGCATGTATATAATCCCCAGGAAAATGATCATTAACGAAAAATGGGAAGCTTGAAGTGTCAAAAAAAAAAAAAAAAAAATTGTATATCAAATATAACAAAATTTTTCGACAAAAAAGACAAAATATTTAACTTACATAAATCTGTAGAAAATTCTAAGCCAACTTTCATTTCTCATTCTTCTGATTATGTTGATATTTAGGAGGCCAGAAAGTTCCAAATAAGAAATTCCGCGTAGAGGGATGGGAATATTCGTAATAGGATCAGGAGGATACAAATATATTGAAAATGAGCTATCAATAAACACCAAATTACCGGGTGGATTTGAATAAGGTTTCCACGTGGGAAGCCGTGAAACTACATCTGTTAGGACAACCAAATAGGAAGAATTTATTAGTAATGAAATTTTAGAAAATAAATTACAAATATTAATAATTTATCAATATAATACCGTTATTATAAGCATGATTAAACATTTTCTTTCCAAGTTCAGGACCAAATGCTTTTGCAAAATTTATATCTCCTACATTTGGTTGACCAAATGTATACATACCAGCAAAGATATCAAGTAATGGACTATTATTTATTAATAATTTAGCCAAAAAGACAGTAGCTAATCCACCACCCAAACTTTGTCCCGCAATGTATAAACGTTTCTTTAATTTTCTCTCTCCTTTTTGTTGTTCTTCATCCTCATTTCCTAACTTAGTATTCTCCATTTCTTTCGCTTCATTGTTAGACTTTTCGCATAACTTGGATATCCATGTTGTAGCCTGAGTATATGCACTTATAAATCTTACATCTTCACCAATATACCTATGATCAACGGGGTCGTGTACATGAGTGATGATACTTTGAAATGCAAAGAATACTAAAGTTTTCAATGCACCAAATATAGTTCCCATAGTGTTAACCAAAGAAGTGTTTGATAATTCTATAATGGTTTGTGTTTGAGATCGGGATAATTCAATTGATAAATCTTCTCCGATTGCTTCATAACATCCTTCATGTACTAATCCAGTTAAATCTTGATTGGGTAGTTCAATTTTACAAAGCAGAGCTCTTATATCAGTTAACCAATTTTGAATATTTAATGGATTCGTACCTCTAAATACTAAAATTATATTATCATCTTTTTCAGCTATATATCCACAAATATTCTTGTAAGCTATGGGTTTAAAAGATTCCATATTATAACCAGCTTTTTTTAATTCATAAACAATAATTGGAACATCTTCATAAGCAATCTTTGATGCTAAAGCTAACAATAATGCTAATTTCTTATTATAGTTTGGAAAATAATCACCGTATAGTTTCCTATTCTTTTCTGTTTCTTCATCTTTTTCAAATGATCCTAATGGTTGAAAATTTGGATCAGAAGCATTAAGAGGACTAAAATGAACTCCTGTCCCTTCATGAATTCCGTTTGATTTTGATAAAATTGCCCTAATCAATACATCACCAATCAACAATACCAAAAACCAAAAAAAAAATATCGCTCTAACAAACCATGATATTATTGGTCCTATTATTTTTGAATTACCCAAATAATTGGCTATTGGAGATAAACTTTGACTAACTCCACTTAATGTTTTCAATAATACTGGTGTATTACCTTCAATAAAATGTGTCCAAAAGAATATTATAATTTCTGACGAAAATATCAATAGAAATAAAACAAAACCACTCCAATAATAATAATTATTTTCTCCGTAAATTGCTGCAATAAGTAATACAGTCAAAACTACTCCCAAATATAAGCTATTCAAATAATTCAATCTGTTATTCATCATATTAATCACTGCGATGATTTTGATCTCTTAGGCTTTAAATATTTTTCAAGTGCTATTTATGTCATCATGTAATTCAACATGAAATGATTAACTTATAATTGGAAGTCTTTTTTTTGTATCGTTAATCATTAGCCTATTGGGTATTCATTTAATAAATTTTTTATGAAGTTAATTCATATACCAGATACGGTTGATCATTCCCGGATTGAAAATCTTCGTACTTATGATGGATCATCTTGTATAATTATGATCATCGTACCATTTTCTGAATCTAGAAGTCATTCATCAATTTGTGATTATAATGTAGGGGTTATCTTCAAAATCAAGATTGAAATGATAGAAAAAAAACTCTATCCAATAAATTAACTTATTTCTGGAAAAAATATATATATATATTTATTTAGATTGAGGTAATTCTTTTTCAAATGAAAATGATTTTTTGTTAAAAAATCATGAAATCAACGATCAAAAATCATAAATTCATTCTTATTCACGTGATTCTACGATCTAGATAATACACCGATACACGTGAATGATGGCTACTTTTAAAAATCTTCCAACAAACTTTACAATTTCAAAAGACGGAGGTTATGCAGTATTATCAGTTCCCATTGAAAAATCAGATAATGATGATAGATCTTATAGACTTATTAGATTAAGTAATGAGCTAGAAGCATTACTTATTCATGATGCTAAAACTGATAAATCAAGTGCTGCTTTGGAAGTTCATGTTGGAAGTTTATCTGACCCTGTGAGTATTTGAGAAAAACTCTGCGTGATTATAGTTTTATTCTAAAAAAATAAAAAAATTTTTCGTTAGGATAATTTACAAGGACTCGCGCATTATTGTGAACATCTGTTATTTTTAGGGACTGAAAAGTATCCAAAAGAAAATGAATATAAAGATTATTTATCAAAACATAGTGGACGTTCAAATGCTTTTACTAGTGCTGATTGCACTAATTATTACTTTGAAGTTGGGCCTGAATTTTTGGAAGGGGCTTTGGATAGATTTTCTCAATTCTTTGTAGCACCATTATTTGATCCAAGTTGTGTTGACAGAGAAATCCATGCAGTTGATTCAGGTATTTAAATTTCTTCTTATTCTTTTTTTCCTCAAATAATTACTTACAAAGAACTTTCCTGATTTTAGAGTACAAAAAGAACTTACAATTAGATGGTCGGAGAATGCATCAATTAGAAAGATCATTATCAAATCCAAACCATCCTTATTCACGTTTCTCTACAGGAAATTTAGAAACACTTAAAGAGAATCCGATTAAACAAGGATTAAATATTAGAGATGAGCTGTTAAAATTTCATGATAAATATTATTCTGCCAATATTATGAAATTAGTTGTACTTGGTAAAGAATCTTTAGATCAACTTTCTCAATGGATTATTGAAAAATTTTCTGCTGTTAAAAATAAAAGTATTCCAATACCAACTTATGATGATAATCCATTAACCGAGAATGAATTGTCGGTATGTCATTATTATTATTCCTATTTTTTTTTTTTTTAAAAAAAAAAAAAGGTTTTAAACAATTAATAATATTTAAATTTGTGTATAGAACCAAGTTTTTATTAAGCCCGTGAAAGATATTCGCACCTTAAATATGAGGTTTTCGTTTCCAGACCAAAGACCATTATTTCATGCTAAGGTACGTGAAAAATAATTTCTTATTAAAAAAAATTTTATTAATAAATTTTATAATACATATTTAGCCTACATATTATTTATCTCACTTGATTGGACATGAAGGAGTCGGATCTTTATTAACTTTATTGAAAAAGAAAGGATGGGCAAATTATCTACGCGCTGGATATAATGGATATATTGGATTTGGATTTTACAGTATTTCAATTGATCTTACTGAATCTGGTTTGGGTAATTATTTATTACTTTAAGTAAATAAACATTATGTTTCTAATTCTAATTCGTTTATCATTTACCATATCTTGTATAGTTAATTATGAAGATGTAGTAGTGCATGTGTTTCAATATATTGAAATGTTACGACAAGTTGGAACTCAAGAATGGATTTACCATGAAGTAAATTTTAATAATATGATCTCTCAGATTTATTTAATATACTTGATATCATACTAATGTAATGGGAATTTATCTATAATTTAGGTTAAGAAAATACAGGAAATTTCATTTAGATTTCAGGAAAAATCAATTCCATCACGTTATACTTCAAGTTTATCCCATAACATGAAATTTCCATGCCCAAGAGAATGGATTCTTAGTATATCTTTGTTTAGGAAATTTGATCCACAATTAATTAGCGAATCACTTGATCTGCTCCGACATGATAATTTTGTTCTTAGATTAGTTAGTCAATCTTTTAATGAATTAGATCAACGAGAAAAGTGGTATGGAACCGAATATAAGGCCGAACCTTTAAGCGATAAAGTTATTCAGGTAATTTATCTTTATCTTTTAACATCAATTTATAATGATTTTTTTCATTTCACTTCATTTTTTTTAATAGGCTTTGAAGAATATTACGACACATTCTGATTTAACATTACCAATACCAAATGAGTTTATTCCAAGCAATTTTGAAACAAATAAGTCAGAAATTTCAATGGTATTGTTTAATTGATAAATTCTTAAATTTAATTAATATATTTTTAATCTCTCTCTTTATTTAAATAAAATTAGCCTGCTAAAAGACCGGATATAATCAAAAATACTCAAATTAGTCGATTATGGTATAAAAAAGACGATACATTTTGGGTTCCAAAAGCAAATATTTGTTTAATGTTTAAAAGGTAATAAATATCTCGAGTTTATTTTTTTAAAAAAAAACATTGGTAAATTTTTTTTAATAACAGATAATAACTATTATTTTTACTCCCTTCTTGTATAGCCCACTTGCTTATACTACGCCAATACATCACGTTAAAACTGAACTTTATACTGAATTAGTTAAAGATGCTTTAAATGAATGTTTGTATAATGCTGAAATTACGGGCTTAGGTTATGATCTTTATTATCAAAATCAAGGATTAGTATTAATTGTAAATGGATATAATGATAAATTATCAATTTTATTAGAAAAAGTTGTAATCAAAATGAAAAATCTTAAAATTGATCCTGAAAGATTTTCATTAATCAAAGAAAGAATTCAAAGAAAATATAAAAATTCTTTATTGAATCCACCAAATCAACAAACAACATATTATTTAGATTATTTAACGAATGAGAAAATTTGGACAAATGAAGAAAAGTTAGAAGCATTAGAAAATATTAAATATGAAGATATAGAAATATTTTATCCAGAATTATTGAGTCATTTATTTATTGAATCATTAATTCATGGTAATATATTAAAGGATGATGCGATTAAAATATCACAAAAAGTTGAAGAGATTCTACAACCTAAGGCTCTCATAACATCACAATTAATTGGGTTAAGATCAGTACTTATTCCAAAAGGAAAAAAATTTATTTATCAAAGAAATGTTTTTGATTCAAATAATATTAATTCTGCTATTGAATATTATATTCAAATTGGGGATCTTATGAATAAAGAGTTAAGAACAAAATCGAGTTTAACAGCTCAAATCGCTAATGAGCCTTTTTTTAGTCAATTGAGAACAAAGGAACAATTAGGTAAAGTACTATTACGAAAAATTCCTTTAATAATAAATTCTTTTTTAAAAAAAAAAATAAAAAAATTCTAAAAAAAAAAAAAATCTTTAGGTTATTTGGTTAATAGTGGAATAAAATCTCAAGTAGGATCTTTGGGATTTAAGCTTAAAATACAAAGTGAAAGAAATACGATTCATTTAGAAAATAGAATTGAAGATTTCTTGAATAAATTACAGGTAAAACTTTATAAATTAACGTTATTAATATTGTTTTTTTAATAAAATGATTATTTATTTATTTATTATTATTTTTTTTTTAGACAATAATTGAAAATATGTCAGAACAAGAATATCAAAAACAAATTCAATCGTTAATTGTTAAAAAATTAGAAAAACCTAAAAATTTAACTCAAGAATCTTTTAGGTATTGGGGTGATATTATATCCGGATATTATGATTTTGAACAAGGTAATGATTTCTTTCTCTTTTTATATGTATTTTTAAGAAAAAATTCGAATACTTTAGTTTTTTTTTCTGATTTTCTAATTTTTAGTTGATACGGATGTAGAAGAATTACGTAAAATCACGAAACAAGATCTTTTAAAATTTTATAAAACATTCATTAATCCAAATTCACCAGTTTACAAAAAACTTTCTGTACATTTAAGATCACAAAAATCAAATAAAACTAAATTAAATGGCGGTGTTGTAAACGAAGAGGAAAATGAAGTAATAATAGAAGAATTGGAATTGAAGGATTATAATGAGATCATTAACGATATGGTATTATGGAAAAGTCACATGATATTAGGTCCATCCGTAACTCCTTTTAGTAATATTTAATTAATAATCTCATGTTTCGTTTAAATAACTTATATTAAATAAAATTATCCAAAAATGTAATAATCATTAAATGAGAATTTAAAGTTAAAAATATTTTTATTTTGACTAAAGAATCACCTCATTAATGTTTTGAAAAAAAAAAAATGTAATCATTAAAGTAAATACGAAATTGATAATATAAATTAATAAGCATAATTAATTAAACACAAAATCTAAAATTGGCGTTACATATGAAATTGTTCTGGAAAAGGTTAAATAATAACGTGTCGTTTAATTAAAAATTAATTGATATTCTTTGTCGTGATATCTGATATTCCTTGTCGTCGTTGTCGTAACAATTAAATTAATGATATTCCTTGTAGTGACTAGTATTACGTTAAATTAATGATATTCTTTATAATGTCGTTAAATAAAATAATTAAATTAATCGAAATTCTTTGATGTATAATTAAAAACAATTAAATTAATTGAAATTAATCGAAATTAATCGAAAATTCTTTGATTAAACGAAATTCCTTGTCGTGATATTAAACAATTAAAATTAATTGAAATTAATTTAAATTAATAGAAATTTTTTTTTTGTCGTGTAATAATTAAAATTAATTGAAGATCTTTTAGTTTTTTTTTACTCTTCAAAAAAAGAAATAATATGATTTGTATAATTGAAATATAGAAACAATAATAAAACGATTACCATATTTACTCGTACCGTATTATCAATGTAATCTAATAGTGATTCTAAAAGAAGAGAAAAATTAAAGTTTTCGAAACTAAAGAATTAATTCATAATATTCAAGTATATGTTAAAACTTTTTTCAATCGAAAATTGAGAATGTAAATGCAATTCGATGAACGATTGACAAATATTTTTCTAATTTTAATAACTAAATTTATAACGAATTCGAATAATTGAATTACACAAAATTAGAACAAGTTTTTTAAAGAAACCAATTAAAAATCAACATAAAATTATGAATCACAACATTAACCCTGTTCAAGGGATTTTTATAACGGTTTGATGATATTATTAATAATTCGATTCAGAAAGAAAAAAAGTAAATTTATTGTAACACAATAATAAACATATTTGGTTAGATCTGTAATTGTACTTTTTTAATGATATGACGACCTGCATTCATGGATATTCATCGATAATGTATGCATGTGGTTAATGGTCATTTATTAAAAAGTTTAATTTAAATGATTCAGGGAAATCGGAATAGAATAATTGATAAATATGCATGCATTTAAAAATTGAACTGGCTTGGCAAAGTATCATTTAAACGGTCCTTACAACAAGCAAATAGAAAGTAAGTAAAAAAAATTTTTTTGTGTGTGTATTATCTAAAGAAATGCTTCAAAAAAGGAAAAAAAAAAAAATAGTTATTCCGATGCAAGATTTTTTTTTTTTTTTTGAATCTCAAAATTTTAAACCAGTGTTATTTGTTAAAATTAACACTGTGTGACATTTTTTTTTAAAAAATTTTGAATTCATTGATGCGTAAAACTAATTTGTTTGTAACATTGTATAACTAATATGGAGAATTTGAAATATATTTTATAAGATCAAACATGGCGCAGCATACTAATACATTTCCAATATACGCGTAAAATACTTTTAATGAAATAAGGAAACTTGTAGAGCGAATAAAAATACGTGTTATATATGATGTATATATATAATAAATAATTTATTTAAAAAGAGTAAGAGAGAAAGAGAAAAGAACAAAGAAGGAAAAATTCGCTTCGAAAAATTTGAAATTTTTTTTTATTTACGTGATTTTTTTAAAAACATTAAAAACATTCCAGGATATAATTGATTTAAATCGGATAAATATATCTTTTTAAAATAGACCATTTTGATTAAATATGTTAAAATGTTTGTTACCCAATTTATATGAGGGTGGCGTTTTTTTAGAGTTAATATGTCGTGTGTAGTTTGTCTTTAAATATTAGGACGGATGGATTTTAAAAAACTTTATTATGCATGAAATGTTGTTGTGTTTGATGACGTATATTTACAATGTAATACGTTATAATCTTTGCGACATTCATCTTTGTGTGCGTTCTTATGAAGTTTTCTTCAGTTTAACATTGTACAAACAAAAATCCGGAATTAATCCAGATATTAAACAAATTTAGAGTTAATTTTACACAAAATATAAATTTTAATTTCTGAGTATAACGTAAACATTTTTTTTAAAAAAAAAAAGAAACCCGTGCCTAATTCTTCAGGGATTTAAGCCTAGTTTATCAGTTATTTACCCGAAATTTTTTTTCTTTTGATTTTTATTGGTTAACGTTAATCTTTTTTAACCAATTTTGTTAACTCTACATGTATTTAATTAATTGAGAACATATAAAAAACATATAAAATTGGAAATAAATAATGAATATAACTAAAATAAAATTTTAAAAAAGTCTAATTTCTTTTAGGTCAACAATCTGGTTCCCCGACTTTTTTTTTACTCTTTTTTTTTTCTTGAAAAGATTTTCTTTCTTTTTACCTTTAAAAAATATTTTTTGTCTTATGGCGTTAGAATAAATTGTTTATTCTTTAAATATTTCTCTTTTATGGTAATATTTACTATTTATTATTTATCACAAAACTTTCCGCTATTAATTGGTTTGTATTACGACATTCAAAATAAACAAATGGTTATTTACTGATGTTTTGATACTTAAAAAGGGGGGAATTTACCTATCTATATGTCTGTTTCTTTTTTTTTTTTTATTTTATTTACTCATTCTTTTTATATTTTTATATATATATATATATTAAAATCCTTTTTTCCTTTTTTTTTTTTCCTTTAATCAAATTACGTTAATCGAAAAAAAAAGAATATATCTTACATATATATACAAAAGAGAACACTTGGTTACACAATACTTTCCTTTTTTTTTTTTTTTTTTTTGACATTTATATTGCCGCAGCAATAAAAAATTTTTTTTTTTCAAAATAAAATGCCAACACCACCACCAAATTCCCCTTCATCTCCTACATCTCCTTCAAAACCAAATTCTTTAAAATCTTTTGTACGAAAAAAATTCTTTGATACTTCAATATTTAAATCTCATAAATCTGATAAAGAAATTATTTCTTTTTCAAAACGAGAAATTGATAATAATAATAATATCAATAATAATAATCTTATTATACATAAAAAATCTGTAGCTATACCAATTTTATTATCAAATCCGAATAAATATTATAAAGATGTTGAATGGAAAGCTTTAATAAAAGAAAATTTTCCTATTACAAATAATAATAATGGATCTCGTAATAGTGCAATATTTCGTTTTAAACCTTCACCAAAACAAATTACTTCTATTGATAATGTATTATCATCTCCTAATGATGTTAATGAGATTTCTTTATTAGCTACTTCTCCTGATTCTAATATTCAATTTAATCAATTTAATACGAGTGAATGGAAAGAATTTCTTTACTTTTACGCTCAAGGAAAATTTGATCCTTCAATTACTCCAAAGAAACCAAATTCTCAAAGAAGGAATAAATGTCGAACTAAAGTAACCAGTATTGTTTATGATTTTAATGATATTAGTCCTAATTTATCTGATATTAAAAATCATCATAATAATAATAATCATTATCATCATGATTATGAGAATGATGATCCTTTATTTGATGAACCTAAAGAAGAAGAAAATTATTCAATTATTTGTGATAGGAATAATGATGATGATGTTGTTGATGATGATGATGGTGATGATAATGATGATGACAATGATGATGATAAAGATGATGATGTTTATTATCTTCCACCTCCTATGCCTCCTAATGAAGCTGAACGTAGAAGAGCTTTATGGAGATTTCAAATACTTAATACATCTAATGATGTAAATTTTGCTCGTATAGTAGCTTTAGCAAAAGAACATTTTAAAGTTTCAGTATCAATGATATCATTACTTAATACTACTCATCAATGGTTTAAAGCGGAAGATGGTTTAGGTTGTAGTGAAACTACTAGAGAAATAAGTTTTTGTGGTCATGCTATATTACAAGAAAATGGTGAACCTTTTATCGTACTTGATGCAAAAAAAGATTGGAGATTTCGTAATAATCCTTTAGTAACTGATAATCCTTATATAAGATTTTATGCTGGTGCTCCATTAAGAACTGATGATGGTTATAATATTGGTACTATATGTGTTATTGATCGTGAACCAAGAGATCATTTTTCTGATAAAGATCGTGAAAATTTAAAAGATTTTGCTAAAGTTGTTATGAGAGAATTAGAATTATGGACTGATACTTTACGTTTACGTGTAAGAAATAAAATGCAAGAAAGTATTGCAGAATTTAGTAAATTTTGTTTGGAAATTCAATTGGCTAATAATAATGAAGAAAATAGAATAAATTCTAATACTGGTACTATTGGTGATCCTATTATGAAACAATGTTTTAATATGGCAGTTAAATTAATGAGGGATACTTTAGAT
Organism: Glomus cerebriforme; assembly: GCA_003550305.1. NCBI lineage: Eukaryota > Fungi > Glomeromycota > Glomeromycetes > Glomerales > Glomeraceae > Glomus > Glomus cerebriforme. Next base: position 75,593 of record QKYT01000322.1, on the reverse strand, counting down.
GTAGATTCTGTTTATTTATTAGAAATGCCTTGTCTTTATTCTCGTCCAATATCTATAACTTCTCGTTCTTCAAATGGTTTCTTTTTAAATGCTCCTCCTCCTGATGTACCATCAAGACATTTAAGAACTCTTGCTTTTGCTGGTCAAATTGAAATACCTCCTGAAGCTTTAAAAACTTCTATGAATACTTCTTATTTTTCTTATTTAATGCAAGCTTATTCTCAAGGTTATATTTATCAAAATTCTTTACCTCCATTACCTACTCTATTTCCAAATGATGTACATTCTGGTATTGTTGTACCTATTTATGATAATTCTCAAAATGCTTTTGGTTTTTTAATCGTTATGACAAAAGATTCACAAAGACAATTTGAAGATGAAGAACGTGTTTATTTAAGTAATTTTGGTGTAAATGTTGTTAGTGAAGTATTAAAAAGAAGAGTTATCGTTGCTGATAGAGCAAAAGGTGCTTTCATATCTTCTATTTCTCATGAATTAAGAACTCCCCTTCATGGTATTTTAGCAAGTTGTGAATTAATGGAAGAAAGTAAATTAAATGAAGCTCAAATGGAATTAATTAAAACTATACAAGGTTGTGGAACTTCTTTAATTAGTATTATTAATAGCGTATTAGATTTTGCTAAATTAGAAAGTGAAGATCATGAAAATTATAATGAAGGGCCTTTAAAAAATCAACTTAATCAAAAGAAAATTGAACAAGATAAAGTCGATAAAGTAAATGATAATAATAAAGATCATGATCAACATCGTCATAATAATAATAGTAATAAAAAGAAGAAGAAAGAACGTATTGATTTAGTTAAATTATTAGAAGAAGTTTCTGAAGCTTGTTTCGTAGGTCAACAAATGGTTACAGCTATATATAGTGGTAATAATAAAGTAAATGAATATACAGATGATGATGATGAATTATTTACTGAAAATAATAATAATACTGCTATAACTCAAGCAAGAAGGAAACGAGTTTATGAATTATTACATCCTCATCAATTTCAACATGAGCAATCTGAAGATGTTTTACTTATAATTGATGTTGAACCAAGAGATGCTGGTTGGTGGGTTATGGCTGAAGATGGTGCCGTAAAACAAATGTTAATGAATGTAAATATATACTTTTTTTTTTTTTTTTTTTATATTATTTATTTATTAATTAATTAATTAATATTTATATTAATCTCTAACATTAACGTGTAATTTTTTATATAGATTATCGGGTAAATTTTTTATTATATTGATTTTATTTTATTTTATTTTTTATTACTTCGTGTCAACCGGTTTATCCATGATATGATGGACATTTCCATGCTAATTACTCGGATAATAGTATGAAATGCTGGAAAATTATAGATCTTTACCCCGAATTAACGAAAATTAGGCGTAATAGATTTATATATATCCGACTATCTAGAGATATGACGGTTGACATTTTCCGTTCCAACTTGATTGTTTGTTTAACGTCCATCCCTTCTCATTCTATTTTTTTTATAAAAAAAAAAAATTTTTTGAGACGAGTTTACAATCATTAGGATGGACGTTAAACAAATAATTAAATTGGAACGGCTTTAAATCATTATATTTTCAAATTTAACGTATTCTAACTTTATTATTATTTTTATTTTTTTTTAAAAAAAAAAATAGGAATTCACTGAAATTCACGAAAAAAGGATATGTATTAATTTCATTGGCATCATTATCTTATTCATCATTATGTGAACAATATAAAAAACATGCAGGTGTACAAGATATATCGACAACAGATTCATCAAAAAAAGTTCATGCATTATTAACGATAACGGATACAGGATGTGGTATATCACCATCATTTTTATCCACAAATATGTTTCAACCATTTTCTCAAGAAAATTCTTTACAAGTTGGTACAGGATTAGGATTATCTATAGTAAAATTATTAGTAGAAAAAATGGGTGGTAGATTAGATGTTGAAAGTGAAGTAGGAGTTGGTACAAGATTTAGAATTTGGTTAGATTTTGATCAAGCTAATTCAGAAATTGAATTAGGACCAAGAAATGATAGTTTTTCGGATTATGATTCTTTAAATGAAAAAGATAATTTTATTCAAGATGCTGCTGAAGAAAAACAACGACAAATTATTCTTGAAGAATTAAAACAAAAAACTTTTATAGTTCAATGTGTTCATGGGAAATTAAAGGAAGTCGTTGAAAAATATTTTAGAAATTGGCTTAAAGTTAAAGAACTTATTTGTGATGAAAGTGATAATGATGATGTTGATGGAGATCTTATATTTATAGTTGATAATATTGATCAATTAAGAAAGATGATATCAAAATTTGATTCTAAATTAATACCAATAATATTTATAACCACTTTAGCTAAACATGGTAAAATTGCTGATTTGGTGGAAAAATTACAACAAGAAATTGAAATAAATATTAATTCTGATGGTATAAAGAGAGAGAGAAGAAAAGTTGTTATACTTACACGTCCTTGTGGTCCTCGTAAATTAGAAAAAGCGATTATTTCGGTTTTTTCAAGTCAAAAAAATGTTAATGAACAAGAAAATAATTCATCATATTTTCCGTTTCAACAACCACAATTGGTCATGACACCACCAATTTCAGAAATTGATCAAAATGAAGATAATTCAAAAGATTATATTAGTCATTCTACTCATTCTACTCTTTCTTCTTCTTCCGAGGAATCATTAATATCGAGGAAAAGATGCTTAATAAAACCTCCAGCTTTAAATATCATTAATAATTCAAATAAACATGAATCACTACTTTCTGTTGTACCACCTTCAAGACCTTCTTTTAATCGTTCTACTACACTTCCAAACCTTCCTATGGCTGAAATTAACGAACCTAAATTTTTACCTATTCCAAAATCCAATTTTATACTTACTCCTTCTACTTCACCTTCGACATCACCTACTTCAATGTCAGCTTCATTACCAGCCATTGAATCACTTAATATTAATCCTCCTCCTTTAAGTGAATTAAAGAAATCTAAATCAGCTAATTCATTAAGTAGTAATTTGGGTCCTAAAGTTTTAGTGGTTGAAGATAATGCGGTTAATAGAATGATTTTAGCTACTTTCTTAAAAAAACGTGGTATTAGATTTGATGAAGCTGAAAATGGTGCTATTGGTGTTGAAAAATTCAAAAAAGCTTTAGAAAAGGATAATGATGAAAATTCTAATCATAGAGGATTTGATGTTGTTTTAATGGGTAAATTTTTTTTTTTTTAATACATTTTATTTAATTATTATTTAAAGAAAAATTTATATTGATCCTTTTTTTTTTCTCTATTATTTTCTTTAGATATACAAATGCCTGTAATGAATGGTAATGTAGCAACGGCGGAAATACGTAAAATTGAAAATGAATTTAGAAATTCAAAATTTTCGTTATCGTCAACTACTACTACCTACACTAAAACTTCAACTACAACTTCCGATTCATTCTTTAACAAATCAAATGCAATACCGATATCAGATACAAATAATCATTTAAAACCAAATAATCAAAAAAATCATCGATTTTTACATAGAAGAATTTCAAATCCAGATCCATTCTCTTTTCAAAATAATTCAAGTTATACTTTTTCAATTACAAATTTATTAAAACCTAAAATATCTATAAAAATACCTAAATCTTCAACGAAACAAAAATTATCTCCTTCACCATCTCCACCTTCAATACCTATACCTATACCTACATCACCTTCTTTTACTAAAGATACTACTTCACGTTCTTTAATATTTGCTTTAACTGGATTAGCTAGTGAAGAAGATAAAGATCTTGCTTTTGAAAGTGGAGTGGATGGTTTCTTAACTAAACCTGTTAGTTTAAAAATGTTGGAAAAGGTCTTAAAAAAATGGTCTGAAAGAAATGAATCTAATAGTGAAAATAGTAGTATGGAAAGTAATAATAGTAGTAGTGGGGGAAGTAATTAAAAATAAAAAAAAAAGTAAAATAATTTATTAATACATTCATTTTATTTATTTTAAATGTTTTTTTTTTTAGTTGTAGATATTTTATTTCTTTTTTCTCTGTATTAAAAAAAAAAAAATTTTTTTTTTTTCATCTAATATTCATTGTACTTATTTTTAACATTTTATAAAAATTAAAAAGAAAAGAAAAAAAGGAGACAAGGGATGGATTTATGGGATATTGGATATACATACGTATTGGATAAACTATATTATAATATTAAGTATTTTTTAAAAAATAAATATATCCTATTAAAATATATACATATACTATTAGAATATATCTTATTAAATAAATTTATATTTATTATTCAATATACAGTGATGGCAGTCTGACACTTTTCAAATTTATAAAATCATGGATCTCGATAATGTAATAATATTACTACTGAGCCGTACTGTTATATTAAAGTATATATAAAAAATATTTTGAATTTATCACATTGGACTACAGTTCGGACAAACATAATTTCGGCCAAAATTATCCTTAATTTTGGCCGGAACTTTACATGAATCTGCCTCTATTAAAATGCAATTTTGATATTACTGTATAACAGGTAAACTATGAAATGTTATTATTTCTTTTCCTCTTCCGAGTATTGGTTTGATGCTGTTTTATTTCAATTATCCAGAAAATATTTTCTCGCAGCTAGGATATATATTAATAAATGTCATGTATAAATACTTATCATAACCGCAACTCTCAGAAGCCCATATTAATAAATCGCTCTACAGGATTTGCCCAGCAATAGCATATCAAAGTCATCATGAAGAAACAAATTACTTATCCTATTCGCTTTTCAATCTTTTTATTCTTTTAACATATTTATTAACCTTTCAACTTCGTTTTTTATTCTCTTTACTTTTTAAACTCATTTATTTATTCTTTCAATCTCACTTTTTTTATTCTATCCACTTTTTAATCTATTTATTTTATATTATTATTTCATTTTTTTAATTTGTATGCCATCAGAAAAAGTCAGAATATGACCTACTGCACAGCCTGAGCACGTTGATTCATATTAGATCATTAGCGTTCACAACAAGCTTAACGAGCTTATTGTTTTAATCAAGGTGTATTTTTATTTTGTTTTGTTTTTTTTTTGAATTGTTTGTTATTAGGTATTTGTGGATCAGTATGATACTATGCGTGGGTTGGGGGCATAGTATGTTTACAATTTTTGTAAGCCCAAGGGCCAAGGGTACTTGCACAATTGTAGTCTTGGTAGGACTGGCGGGTTTTAATTGTGGAGCAGCATAATATTATGGCGTGGCAGGGAGCATAATATGCTTATTTAGTTTGCGTAAACTTGTGGGTACCAGTTTCTTAATTGGGCTTCAGTCTCACAATAGGGCTGGCTGGGTTTGGGACGGTATAGTACTGTGCGAGGGTCGGAGCATAGACGCTTAGTTTAATAAGCCTATGGGTACCAGTACATGTGCGTAGATTTATTTGTTAACACTAACACATGTGTATTTTTTTTTTTTTTTTTTTTATCTATAGACAACAAAAAGTATAATATAAAAATGCTTGATTTTTATAACTATTGAAGTATTTTACTTTTAGAAAATATTTTGTAATTAAATTTAATATAATACTACTTTTAAACCTTTTTTTTTGTTTATTTATTTTGTAGATACTAACACATATATGTATTTTTTTTTTTTATNTATAGACAACAAAAAGTATAATATAAAAAAAAAATGTTTGATTTTTATTAACTGTTGAAGTATTTTACTTTAATATTTAGTTTTTATTTTAGAAAATATTTTGTAATTAAATTCAATTACTACTTTTTTTTTTTGTAAATTAATACTTTAGAAAAGATTTTCTTTTATATTTAGTAAGTTTTTTATTATGTTTTATTTTGTTTTGTTTAGATATTTTGTGGTTTAATTACAATTCTGCCAAAAAACATTTAGAAAAAGTAGAAAAAGTGCAGCAAAGAAAATATGCAATAACTTTACTGTGATGTAAAGAATAAAAATTAAGGTAAAAATTAATGAGAAAAACGATAAATATGCTATTAATAAGTCACATGAGACCTGGTTAAATATCAAACGAAAACTTGAACAAACTGTTCTTAATAAACTAAATCCACATACAAATAATTACACGTATGGGATTATTGTTAATAAGAATTTATTATTTTAAGTCTTAAATGTTATATTAATCTTAGTATTTTTCATATTAAATAATTCGGGAATAATTATATTAAAAAAAGATATTACTAATCAAATACCATATTTAAGGAAATCATTGTCTATATAGGATATACATCTTCTTAATCACATATGTTATATAAAGTTATTATCATAATAAAAATGCCTCTCGGATGGATATCAAACTTAATTCACGATATAATCTATTTTCATGATATTGTGAATGCGTTCATAACTTTTTTTCTTACTACGTCTTTGAGATCGAAATTTACTATTCCAATAATTTTTAACTTGTAATTCCGTTCTTCTTCCTTGTTCTCTATTTACTGATATTTTCTTAGCTATTTCTGCCCATTTCTTAAAATACTTAGGGTTAGTTTGAAGTTCATCAATCTCGTGTTTTTCTTTGATTGTAAGATCAGAATGATCAACTAAAAAATTGTTAATAAAATGATTAACGGTTTCGCGTGAAATAAGCAAATTAACAAAATAATTTAGTACGAACTAGTTGGATCCAAATGATTAACGTATCTAATATGTAATAGAAAGTAAATAAAAAGATAAGTAAATAAATAAATATAAATAATAAATATATACATATATATATATATAATTATTAAAAGAAAACTACCGTTCGCGAGCACTTTTGTGGTTGCGAGATAATTTAGCTGCAATTACCTTCCACTTATTCATTTCACCAAAATATTGTTTATATAATTCGATGAGAAGTGCATCATCCTGTATAATTAATTTATTCATATTAAAAAACAAAGATAATTAAAAAATAATAATAAAATTTATTTCATACTTCTTCGGTATAAACTCCAAAAGATTTTTCTACCGATTTCTTATTTCCGTGTGATGACATTTTGAAGTGGATCGGAAGATAATATGATGCGAGAATCGTTAATATGACTATAATATTTTTATCACAAACTATTGATTCTTATGTTTTTTTTTTTTAGAAAAAAAAATCGAAGAAAATAATGAAAGAAAAGAGACTTTGTGTGTATGAAAGAACCGTTTTTTTTTTTAAAAAAAAAAAAATCTTTTCAAAGGAATTATACAGTAAATCGTGTGATTCAAAAATATTGAGAAACAAATACTTCTAAAATAGTATTTTTTACAAAGCGATGTTGTGCCCGTCTTAATTACTATATAAGGGAATTATCGTTGGGTATGTCTTAAGGCATTATAATAATGGGCCGATAATTTAGGTCAATTTTCAACTTGCATAGTTGGGGGCACAAACAGCGAGTTGTACAAGTTTCCTTTTAACTTTCATGAAAATGTATGTTACGTTTCTCAATGGTTACGCCCCAAACGATTTTTCGGTTTCACAAAATTTGCTTAACGGAAAATAGTTAACTAAGTTTAATTTACTATACTAGTAAGCTGTTTAACGTTTAAAATAAGATGTATATAAATTTACGATTAATTGTTTGTATATAAAGTTTTTACTTTTTATCAAATAGAATTATAATTATTACAATATAGAATTATTTATTTACTTTGAAATGTAAAACTTTAAATATGAAGAAATGAAATAAATTAAACATGTATCAATATAATTTGTATTGTATATACTCAAATAAATAAGCTTTATTAAAGTTAAAATTTTTACAATCGAAACTTTATTTAAACTTTATATTTTTATATTAGTAACTTAATTTTGCAAGTCACGTGATCCTAGCGAGTCCTCCATAAAAAAAAATTTATGATTTACTTATGGTGAATCCCCTACCTGGACCCCTCCCCTAAATCACCTTCCTATAAACTGGGCGTTGCAAACAAGATCCAATCCTTACCCTAATCCAGATGTTGCAAGCAAAATCCATTGGTAGTAATATATCCGTATATAGTTTATCAGTTATTTGAACAGATAATTTTATTTGATCATTCAGGTTTATAGATAAAGGATTTAAACAGTTTAGCAGATAATCAATAATAATCCACAATGACAAAGTTTTAATAATTTATTTTCGTAATACTGTAAATAATGGATTTAGATTTAAAATATCCGTCGGATATCCAGATTGTGTATAGTAAGTCTATTTTTATATATAAAGTTGTGAAGAATATTTATTATATTTATTTTAAATTTTTATTTCAAATATTTATTCATTAGGAACTTTAGTTACGCATCATGCTGCAATTTTATTAGTTGATGACAGATAGAATTGGTTTCGTATTAAAGGTCCTACTATACTAATAGCAACGCTTTTAAACGGAGTATATTTAAAATTAAATTATATAATGATTATTCATTAGAAATTTAACGTCAAATCTTATAGATTTGACGTTTTAAATTAGAAAATTTGTCACAATTATCATTAAAACTATTTTAAATCACATTATTATTCTATATATATAAATTTGTATGATATTAAACAGATGTTCTTATGTAAATTATTATATAACGAACTTTTGAAATTCTTTATTATGTAAATTTGAGAGAAAAAAAAGTTTGTTATGCAGTAATGGTGTGTTATAAAGAGTTTCAGTTTTGGCTGTATAATACAAAGCGGCTGTTATAAAATTTTTCATAGTGTGGCATTTACAAAGAAAACGTGTAGAGAATGCATTTCACTGTAGTTTATAATTAGATTATGAAATAATGATAAATTTTCAATGATATTAAACGAGAACGATTCGTACGAAGTGTTGATTTTATTGACAGTTTGATTAATTGATTCGTTAATGGTTCTCTAAAAAAAGAATAAAAAAGCGTAGATCAGAGATATTTTCATTAATTAAAAAAAACATATAAGACATCAAACAAACGATAAAATAAAAAAATACCATTTTTCTATCGTTATTTAATTTTTTTTTTTAGATTAAATTCAAATATTAGTAATGATTAACTGAATGATGTAATTAGTTTTTACTGAATGTCCTTTAATTTTACTTTATCTATTATTATACTGTTAATAAGTCGACACCAACTTATTTTTAAACTTTAAATTATGTTAAAAATCAAATGATATATATTAAAAACGTGAGACACCGAGATACTGTATAGCCGGCCTTCAGTAATATCTGAATCATGATTTAATACCTCAAAGTAAAAAAAATTAAATTAAACTCTATTCTTTTATTGATAATCGCAATACTGTATATAACAACATTTTTATTAAAAAAACCAAGCAGTTTATAAAATAAACTATATTATGGGAAAAACAATGGGTGTTTTCACAAAATGTGTGATTGAGATTGAGATTGAGATTAGTGATTAATCTGGCTTCACAAAAAACATGATTGAGATTAAGCTTAATCTCAAGATATAAAATTTCAATCTTACTCATTAAGGAGGCGGATCAAGTTTAGCATGTTACCCTAAATTATGCATAAACGGGCATAAGTATGCATGTATTTATGATAGAAAAATTTTAATTGGATTTTTACTTATAAATGCATATGCAAGAAATGCATTTTGTATTATCTTAAGATCAATCTAATTGTAACAACTTGTTACGTATAGTTATATGTAACAAACTAATATGACGCATTTATTGGTCAATAACGTTACACGAAACCAGAAAAGGAAATTTTGCTCCCTGGAAAAATTGGAAAATTCGAATTAGTGCAAGTTCATGCACGTTTCCAAAAAAGGAAATTTCTTTGCCAATCAACTAACGAAAAATGGTTTTAGTCAAATAAGCCATAAACTACATAAATAACAATTTTTGTCATTCTAAGTAAACTTGTTCAGCAGCAAAAAATACATTTATTATTATATTTTATTAAAAATAAGCACCCAGTATAAAAAATAAGCATCCCCTTAAACTTTTCAATTTTTTTTTAAGAAAAAGTTATATATGTTACTAATAAAAATAGTATCAAAAACAAGCACCACTCTAAGCTTTTTGCACAAAATTCTTGCAAAAAAGAGGTACTTATTTTCAATAAATAAAATATGATATATTATTTATTCTTATCTTAAAACCAAAAAAATAAATAAATTTTATTTAATATTACACAAAATTTTGGTCTGAATTAACATTTAGTTAACATTAATATAATTTTAATCTGATTTTTGTGAATTAAAGGTTAAAGTGCTAATCTTAATCTTAAGCTAATTATAATTTCAATCCTAATCTAATTCCAATCATGCATTTTATGGTATGTCTGAAATCTGTACCAGATTTATAATGCAGTAGTTTTTCAAAAAATTATATAACAATTTTTTCTTTATTATAAAACTTTTAAATTTTTACTGTAGATATAATTTTAGTTATTTTGCAAATTCCATATAGTTCCGAAATTAAGCACACTTTTTTGTTATAGGGGTGCTTAATTTTGGTGTATAATTTTTTTAAAAAAAATCATATTTATATTAATTTTGTATTTAGGATATCTTGTGATCCAGTGATTAAAAATTAATGTAATTTAGCTCATTGGATTTGTCACAATGAGAGAAATCCAATGGTAGTTATTTTATATTTCTAGAATAAATATTGGCCAAGATATCATAAATTTATTATCAAAAGAGTGCTTATTTTTCTTATATGTAGTGATGCTTATTTTTGGGTGATGCTTAATTTTGGAACTATATGTAATTGATTTTACCATCTTTTCTGATCATTTTTAAAAATAAATTTGATGAAAATAAGATTTTTGACAAATAAATCAATAATAATATTTAAAACTGCTTTTAATACTTTAAGTAAACTTACAGAGCAGCTGAAATTAAGTATATTTAATAACTTTTAAAGATTATATGTTAATCACTAGTCGAAATAAGAAGTTTTAGCATATGAAAATTTGACTAAATTTTGGCTGATTTGTTTCAAATTTTGGCTAAATTTCGATCATTATCAACATTCGAAATATCTGATTGATAGCTAAATTGTATACTTTTATAGAGTTCGTAACAATTCATTAATCCAATAGATTAAACATATGAATTTAAATATTTAATAATAAAAAATAACACAATAAATGTAAAAAGTTACAATAAATATAAAAATAAATGTATTTATTTTTTTTGTATAAATTATACACAAATTATATATATTTTATTATCAAATATGATACTTTTTATTAATTGCATTAATTGCTAAATATTCGACTGCATTCTGACAAGTCAATAGTTTGTACTTTATAGGAATGAATCTCTCTAAAATGTGATGCACTGATATTATGCAATCCTGACATTCAGGATAAAAATCTTTACTCCAAAGTTTGACATTACAAGTCTGTTGATCATTATCAATGCTAAAATGAAATTGAGAATTTGTTGGCTTATACCATCAAATATATACCAAGTTGTGCTTAAAAGTCCCATCAGGTAAATCAATTGTATGTTTGAAAAAATACTGGATTTGACCTGAATAGCAGTCCACTTCATCAGTATTCATATGTCATGATGATATTGCCAAGCTGAATATTTTAGAACCAATTTGACATCTTCCAAATTGGTTCATTTTGACACAAATAAATATTGAATCATCGGTTTCTTCTCCAAACAGTTTCCAAAAATTGTACATTTCATAGGTTGCTATATAATAATTAATCATTTGGTCAAGCATTTTGCTTGACAATAATACATTTTCAAATGAGGATCTTAACATTTCACCTGAAAATGATTCTCTTTCAGTAACTACTGATGTTTGAATATCTATAGAATGGAGTAAAAATCAATACATCTCATCAGAGAAAAACTCATCTGTTACTGATAAAGATCTAACAATCAGTCAATTCTCAAGTAATTTGATGCCCTTTGGGTTTATTTCAGAACTTTTAGCCATAATCTGTATATCAAACATCATTTTTCGCATAAATTCTGGTTTGATATGTCAGTGGCTATTAGGCAAAGAGCCTAAAAAATATGAGAATTAGTAAGTAAAATTAACCAAAAATTAATAAAAATATATGTAAATTTGACTTATTTAGCATGTCGTTCATACGTTTAAAGGAAAAACACTAAAAAGTATATAAAGGTCCATAACTGATAATCAAACGAGCATTCACATAAATGAAGTACCAAATGTAGATTCAGGGTGATTTGGTCTCAATCATAATTGTTTTCTATTAGTTTCACTATTTCAATTAATTTCTGATAGACTTCAGTCATTATATCAACCTTAATAATTCTATTAATAAAGAACTAACAAATTTTTACGAAATATGTAAGAATTTTATTATTATCATTTTCCAAATAATCCCAAAGTGAAATAGTTAAATAAATTGTAAAAAAATTTTTCACTGATCAGTAGTGAAATTCAAAAAGCCTTTACCATAATATATTTTTCTCAGAATCTGACCGATATCTGCTGGTACAGAAAATTGATTCATCTTTTTCTGCACTTTGTTTAGAATATTCTTTGTTAATATTTCTTGATTTATTCAGATTTGCTTTACAATTCACCTTGCAATGCCTAGGAATAGACAGCGCATCAGATCTACTATCATAAAATGAATCAGATCAAAATATGATAATTGCAGCAATTCAGATTATCTAACACCAGTTTGCTTCACAAATCATTTTCTTGAAGCTTTAGAATTACAGTGTCTCCATCCCAAAGCATTCTGATGATATTGAGTAAAATCTCAAGTAATGAACCATTCGTCCATGTCGTCCATGCCAGCAAAGTTATGCTAGCGATTCTCGTAATTGGCCTTCTTTTGGCATTTACGGTATGAAACTAATGCCAAAATATGATTGCATATTTTTCTAGCGGCAGTAATGTCACATGATACAAGTAGAATCACTCCATTCTAAAGTGATTCTAACTCATTAACAATTGGCGCCAAATAATAATTAATTTTATGCAAACTAACTTCGTTCAGCCCAGGTAACAGATTAAGAAATAGTAAGTTTTCATGACGAAAGTGAATATCATGTGGCAAATTGCAAATAGCTGGATATATTACTCCCATACTATGCATCATTCTGTCATATGGTTGAAACTAATCAAGATTCAGCATAAAACTGAGATGCGAATCTGCTACTTTAGGTCAGAAAAAAATAGTCAAATCATCATTTTTGAAAGTTCTTCAGACTTCTCTGTTGTAAATATCAGTCAAAATATTATCCATCTTTGACCGAGTTGCCCAATGTCTGAGAGAACTTTTGAAATCAAATTGATAAAGCATTATTGCCAATTGATTATTAATTCTGGTAAATGGATATATCAATTTAGGCCAAATTATAATCGAAGCATCTAATGATTTTGTTAGTCGAGATAAAGATTTTTGGAACAAATTCAACTGATGGGTTGATGAATTGAAAAACTCAACATGATGACATTTCATAATTGCAGGAGTTATACCTTGATGAAAGTTTTCTACTTCATCTTTTTCATAAAGCTTGTGACATTTCGGGCAAAGTATAAAGGCCTGAAATTGGTCTTTCAAACCAAACTTATTTCTTGCCATATAAAGTAAATCTGGAAATGTACTAAAATCATCACTCTCGATTTCATTCAGAACTAATTTCATAAATTTTATTAAAGAATTTCTGGTATATTAAACCTTTTTTAAAAGTTCATTATCCATAAGAGTACTTATAAAAATTAATCATTATAGATTGTATGCGTAATATTTGTATCATAAAATAATTCCAAGGGAGGACATGAATAATCCTCAAAAATTTTATTTGGTTTATTATCAGTGCTTTGCCTTTGCTCAGATTCAGATGATTCAAAATAATCCTCAAAAATTTCATTTAGTTTATTATTTGCTGAAATGTCAGTGTTTTGCTCAGATTCAGATGGTTCAATTGGTTTAATTGAGTATTTGGTATATCTTGAAGTGTGTTCTTGAGGTAAAAAGTCAAAATCAATATTAATATATAAATCGTCATCCATTATATCCTGATTTTCTTTTATATTGACAGATCATTCAATATTCTGCATCAAAACTCCAATTGAAGTTGTATGAGACAATTCGTTAGTATCCATGTCTTCATAAACTTCTTGACCTTCTTAACATATATACGTATTAGAACTTTACGAGAAAATTTCATTATTAGCTAATTCATGTCTATTTTTTGTATAAAGATCAACCAATTTTCCCTCACATTTGTTACAAGAACATGAAACTTTCATTCTTTTTTTTAGTTATGTTAATAACATTAGTAGTATCTGGTTAATAATCTTTATTAAGTACATATGATAATTTTTTATTTTGAACCATTTTGTACATAAAATAATAAACTTGGTAAACACCTCGTTCAAAGTCTATTTAATTGATTTAAATTGATTTAACACAGTAAAAAATGTAATAAAACTTGTTCTATTAATTATCTTGATTGAATTAAATTGATTTGACTAAAAATAAATAGTAAAAATGTAATGAAACTTGTTCTATTTAATTAAATTGATTGACTTAAATTGATTTGACTAAAAATAAAGCAGTAAAAGTATAATAAAAGCTTAATGATCAATATCACGAAAGTTTACTGAGAATTTAATTAATTCTATAAAAAGAGTGGCATTTCAGCTTATTTTTTTTCACTTTTCTCTTAAAAGTCTAAAATTCATTATAAATTGATATACAAATATGGATCACAGAAAACAAACTGATAAAAATATGAGTCGAAAACCAAAGAGAGATCACTTTCACCTCCAAATTCCTAAAGATTTATTAAATAACTATGCAACATCTGTCATTTCTTCAAGAAGTACACCAGTAACGATCAAAAAAATTTGCTTTCCAATGAAATATTTACTTAATGAAAATTGTAAAAAAGATTTAACAAATGTTCAAGATTCAACCCATGTTCGGCAAGAATCAACCCATATTAGTTTGGAATATGATAGTAACTGTTGATTTTAGTTATATAATTTTATTTAATTATTCACTTTTTAACATTATTTTCTACATTTGACTAGACTTAAAAGCTGAAAACTAGAATTTAAAGTTCCAAAATGAAAAACTTCAATAGCAATTAGAGGAACTTAATGAAAAATTCCAGATGATGTCCTCAGATTTAAAAGGGCTGCAGGAAAATAATGAATATTTAATGGAGATTAACCAAGAATTCAGTCATAAAAATGATCAACTTTCCACAGATCTTAAGAGGTATCAGCAGTCCGGTCATAAAAATAATCAACTTTCTGCAGATCTTAAGAGATATCAGCAGTTGTTCGAGCCAAATGGGGAACTTCAATTAAATAAGCGAAAGGAAAAAAAAATCAGAGGAAAAAAGACAAAAGAGTAGTTCAGAAAGAAGACACTCTAAATCAAAGAAAAAATACTCTATTAGATATAAGTAAAGCTCCGCACAAGCCGAGCCGACTTGCAAGTTTTCAAGCCGAGCTGAGCTCAAGCCAAGCCAAGCCANNTTTAAATTGGCTTNGTGGCTTGCAAGCCNGCTTGAATGAGCTCAAGNCATCAATGAGCTCGGCTTGAAAAGCTCGAGCCAGCTCAATTTATTAGAATAAAAATTATACAATAAACAATTCAAAAGTTTAATTATTTTATAGTTTAAATTTATTTGTTATTTTATTTTTATTATAAAATTAATCATTTATAATGATTGATCCACCAAGATC
>QKYT01000322.1:32236-42713 GCA_003550305.1 Glomus cerebriforme | reverse complement strand
TCCATTTAAAAACCTCTGTTTCAACTACATAATTATCAGGTATTGGATGTTGGGATGTATTATATCAAGATTTTTGAGTTAATTTCGGTATAGAGGGATAATTTCCTAAGGACAAAATATTATAATGTGAACAGTATAATCNNCCATTTGATCTAAAATGTGCTTCAATTCTTGAATTGTTTGGGTAATCATGTATAAAAATACGATTAGAAAACGTATCTATTAACAAAAGATTCCTTAAGTTAGAATAACTTTATATTATTAAAAAACAATATTAGAAAGTATATTACTTTCACTTTCTTGTGTTTCTGCCATTTAATTTTATTTTTTTTTATTAAAGCCAAATAGTTTTGCAAATTATCTTTCTATATAAGTCCTTACATAAATAATATAAACTTTCTTACCTCGTCCCAAAAAAACTAATTCTTCCAAAAAAAACCAATTCCAAACCAATTNCNGACAGGTTTCNAAGTTGTAAAATCCAGTTTTGAAAGCGTGCTAAGCTACCAAAAAAATGTAATTGTTATGTGCGTCATTATGCATTATCCGATTTTATCACTGTTTACAAAATGTTTTGATATGCATGTCGATCAATATTCATATTTATCACTAAAAATTTAATTAGTGATATGAGACAAATCTGCCTATATGGTTTAATGTTGGCCAATATAATAATCCAAACCCTGATTTTAAAGATTTTTAATAAATTTAATAAAATTTTAATTATAATTTATAAAATATTTGTTAATTTAAAAAAATATTCTATAAATTTAACACATTTACGTAGGTTTATAAAATAATTGAAAATTTAGAAATATAAAGTATTAGTTAAAAATTTAAAATAAATAAAATTTTAATTATATAATAACTATTTATATTATATTAAAAAAATATTAAGTGGCGTTGATATATGGGTGTTGCGCAACAGTGTATAATGTGTTTAACAACTGTTGGTATAGAAAAACGCGTATATTAACTGCATGTGTTGATATATAGGTGTTTTACAACGTGTTGAACAACTGGTAGTGTTGATCAATGCATTTTTTGGTGTATATCAATACCTCCAAAACTTTCTGATGTAGTTTCATACAGAACATAGGTTGGAGCATTGTTAATAAAAAGAAGAATGTTATAGCCTTGTCTTCTCATCTTGGTATCAAGTTTCTTAAGGTATTGGTTTCAAATTGACGTCTGCATCCAACTTTTGGGATTTGAGTAATATTCAACCAGAAGGGTTTTTTTATCTATATTTTTAAGGGCTCAAGGATTTTCATATTTATGTATAAATAATGGACACAATTTTTTACTCTCAGTTACATTGCAGATGAGTAAAATTATTACATGATCTTTTAGTTATTTTTTTCTAGCTATTGGATCATTAGATATTGTACGACTAGGCTGCAATTTCCAAAATAGACCTGTTTTATCACAATTAAAAATATCTTTAGGATCATAATTTTTCAAAACTTGATGTACTGTGTATTTTCATGCATTATTTCAAGATCTTGAAGTGGCGCACTTGCCGCTTCTTCATGAAGGTTATATTGCTTTAAATTATGGCATTTTTTAAAATTATCAACCCATCCATTTGATTCTTTAAACTTATCTTCCAAAGCCTTATTTGAAAGTATACTATCACTAATAATAAGACCAGCTTGAAGAGCATTTTCTACCCAAAGAGATAAAGCTTCTTCAATAATAGGAAAAGGCATCTTTTTTTCATATTGTAAACCAGCCTGATGTGAGTCAGAATCTACAGCAAGTCAATAGTCTTTTGCCTTTAAAATATTACTAATCATTCCTTTACTAACATCATACTCTTTGGCTAAGTCTTTTTGTTTTAAAGAAGGTGTTGATAATTTCTTTAAACAAATTTCTTTCTTTTGTGCAGCAGTAAGAGACTTTCATTTTTTTGGGGCTTCATTTTATTTTGGAGCTTCACCCAGCTGTCTTTTAGGGTTTACTTTTTGCATTTTCATGTAATGTGGCTGAGCTATAGCTGCTGACAGATACAAAGAACAAAGAAAATAAAACACAAAGGTATAAAATATGAATATCTATCTATTATTAATTTTGTTATAAGATTTATATAAGATGAGAGATTACCATTTAAGTAAAAATTTTATGTAAAATATATGGTAGATTATCTTTTTATAGTAAAAAATCATATTATAAAAATCTTCGTTATATTAAAAAAAACTTTGTTATAAAAAAAATTTATTATAAAAAGGGGCATTTATATATATAAATTCAAACATTTTTCTTCATTAAATATTATACTGCATTTAATTAGTAAAGTTTGGTGTAACAAATTTTTTCTCTATGATAAAATCTGTATCACATTTAAGATTCGTTATATTGTGAAATTCGTTATATCAAAATTTATTATAAAAAGGGTCGACTGTAGTTACTACCCGTTGCTTTGCAATGGGTTTTAGTTTAATTCTGGCCAGAATTATGTGTATAAATATCAATTTTTTTTTGGAAATTTGTATAATCTTATACTACTGTTTAATCTAATTTTCGTAAGAAATAAAATTTCCTTTTGGAATTTATGTAATGGCATATGATTAAGTTACACAATTGTAAAGTATTTATTTATACAGTTAATCTAAAGGTAACAGTTACACAACAAATATTTTTAATTAGATAGATGTTAGCTAATATTTTTTCTTTTGTAGTTTCAGATCTTGTGATATGGGACTTTGAAATTGATTTGTAGTGAAGGGGAGGGGTATTAAAAGAAATGTTACTAATGTAACGTTCTTTTTTTTCTTATAGGTTCAGATTTGATTTGAACTTTGAAGATTAGAACTTCAGCTTCAGGATTTGACCTGAACTTTGAAGGTTTGTATTGGGAGAGATAGATGTAGATTTTTTTTTATATTAAAGAAATATTACTAATGTAACATTTCTTTCTTTTTTGTAGAACTTCAGCTTCAGATTCAATCTAGACTTTGAAGGTTTGTATCGGGAGAGATATAATTTTTTTTGTTAAAGAAATATTACTAATGTAACATTTTTTTTCTTTTTTGTAGGACTTCAGATTTGACTTGGACTTTGAAGGTTTAACGTATTGAAAAAAATATATATATTTTTTTGTTTTTTTTAGCGAAACTTTTTACTAACATTTCGTTGGTTTTTTTGTTAGGTTCTAGTATTCTTTGTGGCTTTTTTAAAGGTAAATAGTACCCTTGAAGATTTGTTTTATTTTTAACAAAACATTAACTAATGCTTTGTTTTTCTTTTGTAGATTTCACGCGTGATATTACAAATTGAAGGTATATAATACCTTCAAAAAATTTTTTTTTTTTGTTTTTAATGAAATGTTACTAATATTTCATTATTTTTTTTTGTAGATTCTTCCAGGAGGTTATAGGATTTTGATGGTATAATACCTTTTAATTTCTTTTTTAATGAACGTTAATAACTAACATTTATTATTTCTTTTCTTTTATTGATTCTTCTGGGCATGAGTATGTGGGATTTCAATAAAAATATCTTAGTTGTTTGTTAGAATCGAACCAACTGGAACTATGTCCAAACCATTAGCAACATGTAAAGAAAAAATCAAAGAATAGGAACTTAGTTTTTTTTGTATTTAATAATATCATGTAAATTAGTTTTTAATTTGTAAATATATTTGACTATAATTAATAAAATTAATAAAGCATAAATTACATTATACAACTGAAAAGTGGTATGTATAAATGTATAACTGAAATATTTCACAGATTTATTTAGCATTTTCTTCAGAAATTTTTGCAGATTTTATCTTAAATTTTTTCACAGATTTTTTGATCTTGGAGATCTGCATAAATTTTCTTACATTTTTCCTTCAGCATGCATCAACAGGTTTGCAGAACTGCACAAATTTTTATATCACAGAACTGCGCAGTTCTGGCCTTAAAAATTTTGCTGATGTATGTAGTCCTATTTCAAAAAGACGCCTAATAAAAATACATATAATTTACTTTCAAGTGTTATACAATGCATCAAAAAATCATATTTAATTCTGTCATTTTTTTCTTCACTCCTCCAGGTCTAGCACAAAAAATAAATCCAATATTTATTATAATTATTATAATATACTTGATACAAACTGCTATAAGTCACTAGCAGAAGATACTGTGCATAAATTAATAAAATTATTATAAATTGGTAATAAATATGTCTAAACTAACTGTTAATATCATTTTAGATGAGAAATTTAATAAGGTTATACTTAAATCCATTAATAATCACCCTATGAAATATGTCAGTGTATATATTGTAAATTACTTTTATTATATTATCAGTTGTGAAGTTGTAAAGAAGCCCATATTAATCAAAGTTCATTAGGGTATAAGTAATTATGAGTCATTGACGTGAATTGCGAATTGGATGTTGATATAGTAAATGTTCAAATTTTCAATTTTTTTGGGCATATGTATTACAATGGGATAATCATGTGATTTTGCAAAGATCTATTATAAAAAATGTAAAAAGTCTAAAACATGTATATGATAGGATTTTTTCTTGAGGAAGATGAGTTGGAATGTATCATTAAAGCATTAAGCGATTTAGGAATTAATTGATGTGAAAGAAGAATCAGTTGTAAATTCTGACTCAGGTTGGATCCATTGGTCGAAAGGAGTACTATTGACAATGTTGGTGATTTTGTCACATGAGAGTGAACCTGATTGATTATCGTAAAGAAAATTAGTTAAAATTGTACGGTGCATATTTAACAGTGTTATTATATTATTAGTATATTGTGGGCAAAAGATTATATGATAGTTGTTATCTATGGATTGGTTACATGACGGATATGGAATAGGTGATTTGGAATAGATTGTTGGTAGATTTCATTAAAGAAGGTCACAGGTCGGTAAAGAAAATTAAGAGGTTTGAGTTTGTATGATATGTAAAAACTAAGTTCTGCTGAAGTAACAGCTGAGAAAGGGTTATTGTTCAGTTAATGTGAAATTTATGGGGATATTGTGGCTTAAAGATAAAATAGGGTGTAAATTGGTCGAATTAATAAATCTATTGAAGTAGTGACATGCGAATAGGTTAAGACTCCATTTTCTGGAGGGTTTTTCAATGGGGGATTACAAGAATTATTAGCCAGGCAGGTTTTTGATTTCAATTTTATAATGATGAACACGTGAGTTTATTAACTCCAGCCGGAATTATCAACTCAAAGTTTAATTCTGGCCAAAATCATAAATCGGATTTTTTTTTCCATTTCAAATCGTTACTTTGAGTAGTTTATGGGTAATTTACATATTGATGATAAATAATTGTTAATATTATGTCATTATTTGAACTAGGGATGGCAAAAAACATGTTTTAAAACATTAAGCACTTTAATAGGCTGTATTACGTAATACATATTTGCAACAAAAATCACTTTATAAGGTTGCTTAAAAATTTAAAAATACAAAAAAAGGTTGTTGTTTATTGATTTTAAAAAATATAATTACGCAATTTATTATAATAATCATGTTGATCAATGTTTTAAAACAATAAAAAACGTTTTAAAACAACAAAAAACTGATTTAAATTGGTTTAAAACATCTTGATTTAAAACACGTGCCATCCCTATATAAAACATACAGTACTTGTTACACCTGTTGAATCATCATTTTATCTCTTTTATCTCTGAATATAAAAAAGTAAAATTAAAAAAATTCTTTTTTTTTATTGTAATATAACGTATAAAAAAAAAGGTTTATATATAAAATCACTCTGTTATGGAACCCATATGTTCAGAACCACCGATGATAGGTGTATTTTTTCCAAAAGCTTATTGATCGGTTCATCGCAATAATGCAAAGCTTGAAGAACTCAGAATATATCTAGATTAGTAAATTGTGGATGGAGATTACATAAAACACTTTACAACTGGTGATGACGTAAAAACCATGGTAGGAGCTTCCTACTTTGTTCCATTGGGTGAACCTAATCACTATTCTATAATTAGTAAAAAAGCCCCTTGCTATTTTCTTCCTGTCAGAATGCTCCTTCCTGATGGATTAGCTCTCGTTTTTACTCACGAAATAGTTCTTCGTTATCCTAAGCATAATAAAAAAGATATAAGAAAAGCATGGCATTTCGCCATTGTACCTACGAAGCTGATGACAAAAGATGAATACATGGATGCAGTGAAAGAACTATGTGAAATTAAGGCTACTGCAGATTCAGATGAATTAGTCCGCGATAGTGATGATATGACGGGTGTCAAAGATTTCCAAATTGTTGAGCTATACAGACTCATGTTCATCTGGTATACGCAGACAGCGGATTATATGGATCGTCTTTATGCTAACGACATACACACATGGATTGCTCTAGAATCCCCATCACTCATGGAGTTTCTTCAAGATAAAGCTCGTGCTGGGATTGTGTTTTCCGCTCTTGTTAGAATGAATACGGAGGACTCAGTAACCCTAGAAACGTATAAATCTGATTTATTGAATGAACAGAAGCAGCATTTGGGTGGGATGAAGAAAAGTTCCTGGTGAGTACTGATTAATTTCCACATTTTCTAAGTTAGGTCTAACTAACTTTAACTAACTTGTTTTGTAGGCCGAAATCAAAAGTCAAGAATCTAAATCAAAGAAATTCAAGAACAAAAATCCAAAATCGAAGACGAAAAGCAGGAATCGAGTAAGTAGTTATTTATTTGAAATATTTCTTTGTGATAATTTTTTATGCATAAAATCGTTTCAAAGAATATATGACACGTTTAGGTAAAAAATGGAGAAAAGATCATGAGTTAGTGAAACAACTGATCCAAAGGAAAATTTGGTAGCTAATCAATAATAGGTAATTGTTCTTTTCGATATATTTTTTCGGTGTATACAAAGTTATTCATCACAACCTGTTGAGGAACCAGCAACGACATTGAGAAATAAATGAAAGTCATAGTACCTCTAGAAAAATAGACAATTTAATACTGTTTTAATAAGCTTTTTCTCTCAATTTTTACAGGAAATTTATTATTTTACGCATTATGAAATTCAAGAGGGTGACGAAATTAAATATAGAAATAATCATATCTGCTTCCTAACTGTAACTATGTACTATGTAGATTCTTTTTTTAAAAACCCTTTTGCACAATTATTGCATACCACAGAAGGATTTGTATTGCTATATATTATGACTCTTTATGTGGCACGAGAGGAATGTTAACTGAATGTTTTAAATATGTTAGTGAGGACTTTTAGAACATAGATATAACTTTTAGATATTCCTGCTAATCCAAGTAATTTTTTTATTGCTATATATTATAATAATAAAAAACTTATTGCTAATTCACATGAGTTGTTATTATATTTGGTGGAGGATCCTGGCTTTGCTAGTGACAATCCCATTCTATAATTTATATGAAATAAAGACCCTTATGAATTTCTAATAGATCATGATAAACTGATTGGTAAAGATTTATTATGTCATGGTATTCTAAAGGATCATTTAAACACTACATGGCTAGATAATCTTATGAAATAATGGAAACAAGTTTTCGCTCAGACTTCCTCCAGTGATTCTTTTAGCTTAAAAAAATTAGATACTAGGGTAGAGGTAATACCTAATAATCCAATCCATGACCAGGCATATTTTTACAATAAAAGTTTTATCCTGGTATATTTTTAAGTCAAAGTAACAAATTTGAAGACATATATTATTGCAAGATAAATCTTTATTATATCCATTGTGCAATAAAGTAAATATAGTGGGTTATTATAAGAATGAACTTATAGTATGGGTTGTATGTTTAGATATTCAAGGGATCTAATTTTCTTCTTCAAATACTTTATGCATTGGTTTTTGTTCTAAAGGAACATTTTCAAAAGAACTGAAATAGAAATTTAAAAATATTCATAAGAATTATATATGAATGTTTTCTCTTTATTATTTTACAAGTAATAAATTTTTACTTATCCATTTATATATACTGTATGTTTCGATTTTCCTGTTTATTAGAATGAAATTTTTGATTTTCCCTTAGATTATATTTGTGAATACCAATATTCATCTAGTTTTCATTTGGAACTTGTCCTGTATTCATCCTACCTTCATCCTATATTCTGGTAATTTTTTTTTTTATCTAAATAAATAAAGTATATAGCGATTATTTTTTGTGATTAGAAAATAATTATAGAGTGGTCGAAACAATTCACAAAATTTAAAAAATTATTTTATTTATTAAAAAAAAAATATTCTTTAATACATTTAATAAAATAAAATTACTAAAAAACTTAATATTACTACTTTATTTGTATCATTTTGTTTTATTTTTTCTTTCCTTCATTATCCTTTCTATTTTATTTCTATTATTATTGTTTGTTTTTGTTGAATTTACTCTTATATTTTATTTTTTATATCATTATTCCTTTCTATTTCTGCTACCTTATTATATCTTTATCTTTTGTTTTCAACTTTTTCCAAATTAAGTGACTGGATGGCGTCTTTTTTCTAAGCCAGTATTCCTTTCTTGTTTATATGCATTTTTTTTTTTTAAATTGTTCTTTCAATCTTTTACCTTCTTAACTTTGTCTTCATTTTTGGAAATGTTCTTTGATTTTTTCTTTATCTGTTATTATTGGCGACTTGTTTCTTTTATTATTCTTTTAAAATCCAGCAATTTGTTATATTTCTTGTTGTCCTTTTAATCATTCACCAGATAACAAATATTTTCTTTTAACTTATTATCTATCTTTTTTCTTTCATTTTCTTTCATTCCATCTGCAACTTCTGTTATCTTGAGCTCATCTCTATTATTTCTTTGTTGTATTATTTCTTTACCCATATTAATCTATTATATTTTTTATTCCAATCTTTTTTAGTTGGTTTTAAGGTTTTTCGAGTTTCAACATGCTGAAATTTCAGTAGTGAAGGATCAGAACATCTCCAAGATCCAGATTATCTCTACAATTCTGTGTCTTTTTTCAATATTTGAGAAATTTCTCTGAAAGTAACTTTTCATCCACTTAAGGTTGTTGAGTATTTCTTCTTTTTTCTTTTATCTTTTTGCTGTTTGTTGATATCTCCCCATCACTGATCTTATTAGTCTTCAACATTGCTTCATAAATATAGTATAAATATAAGGAAATAAAAAAGGGAATTCTAATCTAAACCAAACCGGCCAGATAGGAGATACTCGACTATCTGACCGTTCCTTGCCTGATACGAAGAAAACCTCATATACAGTATAAGGAAGATAAGGGGAAGTTTAAAGGAATTTAAAAAAGAAACCAAACTGGCCAAATAGGAGATACTCGACTATCCGACCGAAGAAGAAATTCATATACAGTATAAGGAAGATAAGAGGAAAGTTAAAGGGACTGAGAATCTAGTTTTTAAAAAGGAAAAAGAAAAAGATAAAATTATAGAGAGGGAGAGAAAAGTTTAAAAGGAGAATCCAGTGAATCTAGTTTTTGAAATTTAGAAAAAAAAAAAATTCTAAAAGAAAATAGTAGGTATTTATTTCTTTTACCTTTTGTAAAATTTACAAAAGATGTGTCATGAAAACTTATTTTGTATTTTTATTATTGATTATGCGACGTACTACTTAATTTGTTATTATTTTTAATCATGGGCTAATGGGCTAGCCAAGTAAAGTATAATGGCACACATGAGTCACAATCCATGTTTTTTACGCGTTGCGTACTAATTTTTTTTTTATTTTTTTTGGACTATAATTAGGTAATATTAGAAGATACTAGAATTCATATAGCGGGAGTTTACTAATTTTATAATTATGCGTAATCTTGTGACATTTGAAAAAAATTTTCCCATTTATTGTTTATAAAATATAAATATAATTAAATATTTTGTAGATTATAAGCCACAACAAAATTGAAAAAACATTAAATCCATTCTGCTTCGTGACAATCATAAGAAACTAACGATAAATGTACTACCGTTGATCGCGTGTACTAGTATTTAATATATAAATATAATAATCTAACTCAAATAAACACAAGTATTTAATTTTTTTTATACAAAAAAACATTTTGTACCGTTATAGAAATTATGAATTAGTCGATTAAAATTTAAATTTCTTTTAATAAAATTTATTTAGTAACTAAGAATACAATAATAAGCGTAACACGACATTAATAAAAATAAAAAAAAGAAAATAACATCGTACTAAAACTGCTTGATCATGCGCGGGAATTTTGAAATTTTGAAATACAGTTGTACAAATACTGGATTAAGTTGCTTCATTTATAACTTGATTAACAAATATGGTTAATAGTATAGATTAATGGTTTCACAAAAGTGTTTCAATCAAGATCTAAATGGATAAATGACTGTCATATACTGTCATATACTGTCATATCTGTTGTATCCATGCTTTACTTTTAGCCCATCATTTGAATATTGGTGCCGATCTATCGTCATTAACAGTAGATTTTTTTGGTCTTACCACTGTAAAATCAACAATGGAATGGAATAAAGTCTTAAAAAAAAAATTATTTTATTT
>QKYT01000322.1:19181-31731 GCA_003550305.1 Glomus cerebriforme | reverse complement strand
TTAATGACGTTAATAGAAAGGGAACGCCATAAAAATTTCCTAATTAATATTTTATTACAATGATGAAAAAAAAAATCTTACGTTTTGCATTTTATGCATGATTACATCTCTTTTGAATTATTTATATAGCATGGGATTCGCTCTTTTTTTTTTTTGTTTCGATTTTTTTTTTATTTTTTTCTGTTCGTAAAAAATATATATATATAGTTTCATTTTTTTGAGACTGGTACAATTTAAAAATTTTCTCTTATCCTAAAAAGCTTAATATCGTATTGTACCGCAGCAATTTATTTTCGCGAACCGATACATAAATCAAATATTAGCATTGTATATATTCGGTATCGCAATAACAATTATCATTTGAAAAAAAATATATAAAAAAAAGGTAATTGATTAATCGAAAATAATTAATAATTGATTTTTAATGTATAATTTATTTTATTAATTTTTATTTTATATATTTTTTTTTATATATAGATATAAATAGATAAATATACTTATTTATTAAATAAATCATACATAATGTCAGAAACTCAAGTCATTGAACAAACATATGTTACTACGACTGTAGAATCAAAAGATGAACAAACTACTTCAAAACATGCAAGTACTTCGGGAATAATATCACATAACGAAGGATCAACAAGCGATGAAGAACATGATCATCGATATGATGAAGGTGGTAATTCTGAAGTTGTTTCAATATCTTCTTCAAAATTAAGAGCTTCAACTCCTCAATTATCAAATAACGTAAATACTATGTCCTCTTCAACAAGAGAAGAATTATTAGAAAATTTTGGTGAATGTACTGAATGTAAAAGACCAAATACTGGAATTGATAATTGGTGTTTATCATGTAATTCTGAACATTTTCGTTCTCAATTTAATAATTGGACAAGTTTAAATGATAATATTGATAAAATAATAAAAAATTCTCAATTATCTGCAAAGAATAGTAATTATGTTTTGGAATGGATACCTTATGAAAAGTTTAAGGATGTAAAATATTTGGCTAAAGGTGGTTATGGTACAGTATATTCTGCTTATTGGTCTGATGGTCATATTTTAGGTTGGGATAAAAAACTTAATCAATGGAAACGTTATGGAAAAGATCTTGTTGCGCTTAAACGTTTACATAATTCACAATTTATTACTATAGAATTTCTTGATCAGGTATAATAATATTATAATTTGATTTGAATAAATAAATATATATATTTTTTTTATTAACCTTTCATTTCATTTTATATTTATTTAGATCGTAAAGACTCATTTACAATTACATGATAGTAATTTGATTATTCAATATTATGGTTTAACGCAATATCCAGAAACGGATGATTATATGATAGTGATGGAATACGCGAATCAAGGAAGTATTAGATCTTATTTAAATGGAAGATTTAATACGATGGATTGGTATGGTAAAATGAATATACTTTCTAATATAGTACAAGGATTAGAATATATACATAGTTCGGGTTATGTACATTATAATTTTCACGTAGGAAATGTATTAAGAACTGGAACTGGTGAAACTATTATAACTGATATCGGTATTAAAAAACCTATCATTAAACTTACTTCAGTATTAAGGGATAAAGAAGAAATTTATGGTGTGTTACCGTATTTAGCTCCTGAAGTATTATATTCAAAAAGATTTACAACTGCGAGCGATATTTATTCTTTTGGTATAATGATGAATGAAATTATATCAGGTTTACCACCTTTTAATAATGTTGCGCATGATAATCAATTAGCTTCTGATATTTGTATGGGAAGAAGACCAGAAATTCCTGAACATATCCCAAGGTTATTGGAAGATTTAATTAAAAGATGTTGGGAAACTAAACCATCTAATAGACCTTCTGCAAAGGAATTAAAAGACTTAATAACTCAATGGTGGAATGATATACAAAATGATAAAGAGACTGAAATCTTTACTCAATGTAAAGATAGCGAAAAATCTAGAAATTCTACTTTTACTCCTACTCCTCTTCTTTATGTTAGTCATCCTGAAGCTGTTTATCATAGTAGATTATTAGAATTTGATAATTTACCTAAACCAAATAAAACTAACAGAAGATCAAAACTATCAAGTTCTTCACCTTATTCAGGTAAATATAATTTAGTTGGTTAAAAATTTTTTTTTTTTTCGTATTAAAAAGACGAGACATTAATTAAAATGATTTTTTTTTTTTTTTATTAGCATCTCGACAAATTGATTCAACTGTAGAGTATCAAGATGACGATCAAAGTGAAGATGCTGTTTCTTGTATTTGCCCATTTTTTAATTGGGTTTCTTTTTACAAAAAACATAAACAAAAAAAATAATTTTTTACTAGTTAGTTTATAGCATTTACTTTTTATCTTATTTTATTATTGTAAGTATTTTTGTATTATATATATTATTAAAATATTATATTAAATTTTTTTTTTTTTTTCAGTTTAGTTTATTATTATTATTAAATAGATTACTGGTTAATTTGTTTATTGTACAAATATAAGATCTGGTTGGGATTTTTTTTTTTCGTGATCACTGAGTATTTTAATAGATTTAGTTATATTCAGTTTGTAATCAAGTTCGAGTAAGGTATATTAAACTTTTTTTTTTAAGTACGCCAAATCGTGACATTTAAATAAACTCAAACATGGTTTAGAGCATAATTTTGTAATTTTTGGTCATGTATAAGATCGTTCAATTTTTTACACGTTTAACTACCTTTTATTTATTTATGGAGAAATTATGGCAAAAATGAAGCAGGCCGGAATTACATAATTCCGGATGCCATTAAGGATTCACACTGCTTATATAATACTTGTTTTAGTCCTGTTACATGATACACAACACATGAAAATAAGATAAAAGAGAAAAAAAATCAATTAATGGTTATCTAATGGTAGGCTCTAAAAGAATTATACGACGAAAGTCTCTTGGAAGAGTCGCATTTATTGGCTCTCTATATAATGCTACAAGAGATACATTTTGTGGGACTACATTATTGAAAACGAAATTTCCAAATGATTCAATAAGCAGAGCTGATATACCAAATAACGAATTATTATATGATTATGAAGATTCATATAAAGAAAAATTTGATAAATTAGATGTTGAAGCTGAATTAAAATTAAGCGTTCTTACAGGATTGTTTTCTTTGGAAGGTACGAGCAAATATTTAAATGATGTAAAGGAAAGTCTTAGATATGTGAAAGGCACTTTAATTTATAAATTAATTACAGTTGAAGAAAATTTAAATTTTTATCATGATGATGTTAAAGAATGCATTTCTATTGATGGTTTTAGTAACTTTGATGCAACTCATGTTGTGATAGGAATAAAATGGGGAGCTACTATGATAACATCATTTGAATGTAAAAACACGAAAGAAGAGAACAAGTCTCAACTTGAAGAAACATTAAAGTATTACTTTGAAAATTTATCACTTTTTACTTCCAGAGATGATATCATAGATGGACGATCTAACTTTATGAGTCATTTCTCTATAAAACTTCTTGGAGATGTCGTTCCGCATAACAAGAAATTTCCTCAATCCCTTAATGAAGTAGAGAAAATCATTGTCGAGTTTCCTTCATACGTTAAACAATTTAATGACGGAAAGGGATTTCCGATCGAATATATTCTTTATCCATTATCAGAATTTGCAAAGTTATTATCACCAAATCTTATTGTCAACAACATGATAAATGAATCAGATGAAGAAGTTATTCTAAAATTAGTACAAATTTATGACGGTTTATCCGAGTCTAAACAACGACTTAATGATTTATTTCATGATGCAAAATCTATTTCTCATCTCATATCAGATACAAATTTTAATGAAATCAACAATCGTGTACAAAAAGTTAGAATAGAGGAAGCGAGATTCAGACGAGAATTTGCGGAACATCTTATTAAAATACGTTCTGGCAAGAGTAATATTAATGAATTTGAAAGTAAGATTGTGGCATTTCAAAAAAGTATCTTATCCAAGAGTTCTTTTATAACATTCATTGACAAACACAGATCAATATCTATAATGGTTGGTTTAATACCCATCTTAAAGGCAAAAAAAGTGGAATACCTTGGCAAAAATTTAACCGTTGACCATATTCTGCATAAGTACACAAATAAAAACATATATATACTCCTTGATAACGATGAATATACCATTAATGATAATTTATCTCCGGTGCAAAGCATGTTTCGAAACCTTTACAATTCAGATGAGGGGTCAAGCAGATTCTTTATAGCTAATCTTAAAATATGTACTAGAATAAAATGTTCCAGGTATCCGGTAATTCAACATTATATTAACGGAAAACTAAATAGTAGTGACTATTATAATGATAATAAGGGATTATTTGTATCAAATCTCGTTAAATTTGATCCTGCACCAAGAATCATACCAATAAATAATCCAAATAAGAAGATGCGGTTAACGATACATTGTCCCCAAACTGACTGTCCATCCGCCACTTGCAATTGGAAATGTTTCAAATGTAAGCGGGACATAGAATATGGATTTAACAGATACTTATACTGTGGATGTGGTGAAAGCAGCATTGATCATTGTAAATTTAGATGCAATAGCCCTCATCATATCGAAGGATTTATACCATTTGAGTCAAACACACTTATCGACCTGCTACCATCAGCACCTCCGGAAGAAATAAACATATTATTACTTGGTGAGACCGGTGTAGGAAAATCTACATTTATAAACGCCTTTATGAACTATCTCAAATTCGATACATTAAATGAAGCGATGTCTGGAAATATTGAGGTGTTGATTCCATCACAATTTACATTAAGAGATGAAAATTATGATATGAAAACAATAAAAATTGGCGATGATGATTCAAATGAACTGTTAGGAAATGTAGGAATGTCATCGACTATGGAATGTAAAAGCTATGTGTTCCATGCACCTAGAAATAGGCACATAAGGCTGATTGATACTCCTGGAGTAGGAGATACTAGGGGAATAGATCAAGACAAGAAAAATTTTGAGAACATATTGAATTGTATTAGTAATTACAAATTCTTAAATGGAATATGCATTCTTCTCAAACCCAACAATTCACGAGTGAATATAGTATTTAGATTTTGCATACAAGAATTATTATCGCATCTTCATAAGAATGCAAAGGATAACATTATGTTTTGTTTTACCAATGCTAGAGGAACATTCTATCGTCCAGGAGATACATTACCATCACTCAAAGAACAACTTAAAAAGCTCAATGAAAGTTCTAAAGTTGAAATAAAGATCAATAAACACATAATATACTGTTTTGATAATGAATCATTTAGATTTTTAGCAGCAATTAAGAATAATATACAATTTACACAAAATGAAGAACAAAACTTTGCAGAAAGCTGGAAAAGATCTGTGGATGAAGCGAAAAGACTTATTGAATATATTGCTGAATGTCCGCCTCACCAGGTAGAAGACACTTTATCACTTAACAACGCCAGAAATATAGTGGTAATTCTTTCCAAACTTCTTGCAGAAATAGGACAACTCATCCGAACGAATATTAAGTTGATCAAAGAACAACAAAAAGAAATAGCAAACTCCAAACAAACTATAGAAGAACTTAAAGATAAATTATACATTCCACAAATAGATCTTGAGCCAGTATCATTGGGATATCCAAGATTAGTGTGCACCAGCAGTAGTTGTGTCAAGGTAGTGGAAATTGATCAAACTAATCAGAAAAAAATAGATTACATTACTTGTCAGGATAAAATTTGTTTGAATAATGTTGAATGTGACACAATAAATGATGCAGCCTTGAGAAATTGTGAGGTTATGTTTCGTGGAACATGTAAAAAATGTGGCTGTAAATGGGATAAACATATGCGCATTACCTACGAGAATAAGCAAATAATCAAAAAGATCATTGATCAAAATGTAGAATCACAGATCTCGAAAAAGCAATCAGATCAAGAAACAAAAAGAGCAATTATAGAAGGGTATCAATTTAAAGTGGAACAACTACAAAATGAACAGAAAATAATAAATGAAATTAGCATTAAATTTGCACAATTTCTAAGACAAAACGCAATAGCTGCTTTCAATGATGCATATGCAGACTACTTGGATCATTTCATAATTGAAGAAAAGATTAAGAAGAGTGTCGATCCTAATCATTATGATGACGAAATTCTCAAAGGACTTGAAAATATGAAAAAAAGTTATTTGGAACAAATTGTTGTTATTAAACAAGCAATTGAAAGTAATGATCCTTCCATGCCTCCAATATCACCAAGTGATATGAACAAGCTTGAACAACAATTGTATAATCTACCAATCAACGGTCATACCCTAAAAAAAATAAGAGATGAAGCAAAACTTAGTCAGACTAATGTATTATAAAATTTATTGAATTAAAACGAGAAAATTTGAATCAAAAAGAATGTTGTAAAAAATTTACACGTACAGTATGAATCGAAAGAAAAATCGGGACAAATATTCGATACGATAATAATAAATACCACTTTTTCATTTTTTTTTTCCTCGTGAAAATTGTAAAAAAAAAAAAATCATTGATTAAAAGTTATGAGCGCAAAGATTCTGGAAAAATTGGGTACTGTACAAGTTTCATACTTTTTTATTAGTATTTCGTATTACCATTTTCCTCGGCTCTCTAATCGATACTTTTGGCATTCAATGGATTAAGGGTTTTCTCACGTACCTAACTCAACGGATTGGATTATTAAATAAATTTTTTTTTTGCTACGGATCACTTTTTTTTTTTTAGAGAGTTACGCTGATTGGGCTAAAATTTATCATTGACGGAGTATAAAATGAGATTGTTTAAGCACTTCAATAATTTCATCCTTCTTTTTATACTAAAAGCATTCATTATTTAAATAATCGTAAAGCTTGCGCAACGTCTCGAATCTCATTGAGGGAGTTGCGTGAGAACGTTCTAAATATTGTAATTTCTAATGTCATTAGATGATTTTTTAAAAATGCATCCTATTAATTCTACAAATTCGTAATTAATTTATTTATTAAGAGTATTGAAAGCATCTTCTTTAAACAATAAGATCATTACGAAATAGAATAATTAATGTTCTATTTCCATATGAGTGATTTCCATATACTGTATTTCATTAATACGGAAAAATGCTTTAGTAAAAAACGTATACACGTATCTGTACGCGTATTTATGATATTAGGACTTATATTATGAAATTTATTTGAATACATTTAAAGTAGCTAAATATCATTACTGAATATTAATTTATTGCTACTGTACTGTTCTACGGTAATAGTGAAGTAAGAGTTAAATAAAGTTTTTTAAGGGCATTTTACTGTAATCTTCTAAATTTGTTGAATATTTTGACCTTAAAAAGTAATAAAGGTGATATTGTTTTATTTATTAAAATATCAAACAAAATGGAAACTTTATAGATTAAATCTATAATGAAAATTTTCATTTTGTAAGTCCTTTTTAAAATATTAATATTTCCTTATGCACTCACACCTTGGTATTGATTGTATCGGAATGATCATGCAGCATAAAAAAAATTAAATTGGATCTAATTAATCTGAACTGCGAGTTATGCATACCAAAAATTGGTTCATAAAGTGGAGATTAATTAAAAAAATATTAATAATTTCACTACGGTTCAAATTATGAAATTGAATTGAAAATTGTAAACAAGCAAAATAAACATTATTTCTTAGCCCGTGGTTAATAACAATAAATAAATTTTATTTATTTTATATAAAACTGACAAACAAATAAAAATAAACCTAAAATACTAAATGTCGTCCGAGAAAAAAGATAATAAAAATGAAGTAATTAAACATAAGCTGAATTTACAAATTATTTTTTGAAAATGTTTACAACTGTTGTTGATACTGTTGATACTGTTGATATGATATTTCTTGTGAGCCTTGGTATATAACTTTTTGATTTTAATTTCAAAGCAGGCATGTAATAATTTTCGTTATTTCTAAATACATTAGCCTGACTACGTTTTGCTTCATCCTTTATATTTTTTAGAATATGACCGTTTTCTGGTAGATCATATAGTTGTTGTTCAAGTTTGGCTATATCATTTGGTGATATTGTAGGCATAGAAGGATCATCGTTAGCAATTGCTTTTTTAATAATCTCTATTTGCTCTAAATAATTTTTTTTTGTGTTTTCAAGTCCTTTAAGGATATCGTCATCATAATGACTAGGATCGGCACTCTTCTTAATCTTTTCTTCATTTATGAAATGATCCAAGTAATCTGCATATGCATCATTGAAAGCAGCTATTGCGTTTTGTCTTAGAAATTGTGCAAATTTAATGCTAATTTCATTTATTATCTTTTGCTCATTTTGTAGTTGTTCCACTTTTGTTTGATACTCCTCAATAATTGCTTTTTTTGTTTCTTGATCTGATTGCTTCTTCGAGATCTGTAATACTACATTTTGATCAATGATCTTTTTTGTTACTTGCTTGTTCTCGTAGGTAATGTGCATATGTTTATCCCATAAACAGCCACATTTTTTACATGTTCCATCAGATTTAATAGCTGCACATTCTCTCAAGGCTGCATTGTTTATCGTGTCACATACAACATTTCTCAAATAACAGTGAACATGACAATGTGTAATGTAATCTATTTTTTTCTGATTAGTTTGATCAATTTGTAATGATCGGACACAGCCACTGCTAGTACATACAGTTCTTGGATGTCCTAATCCTACAGGTTCAAGATCTATTTGTGGAATGTATAATTTATCTTTAAGTTCTTCTATAGTTTGTTTGGAGTTTGCTATTTCTTTTTGTCGTTCTTTGATCAACTTAATATTCATTTGAATGAGTTGTCCTATCTCTGCAAGAGGTTTGGAAAGAATTATCACTATATTTCTAGCGTTGTTAAGTGATAAAGTATCTTTTACTTGGTGGGGTGGACGCGTTACAAGATACCGGATAAGTCTTTTCGATTCATCCACAGACTTTTTCCAACTTTCTGCATAATTTTGTTCATCCGCCACTGTAAATGATATATCTTTCTTGATTGCCGCTAAAAACCTAAATGATTCATTGTCAAAACAGTATATTGTATCGTGGTTCACCTTTATTTCAACATTAGATCGTTTTTTAAGATCACCAAGTTGTATTTTGAGTGGCGGTAATGTATCTCCCGGACGATAGAATGTTCCTCTAGCATTGGTAAAGCAGAAAACGATATTGTCTTTTGCACTTCTATGGAGATGTGACAATAATTCTTGAATACAAAATCTAAATACTACAGTTAGTCGAGAATTGTTGGGCTTGAGAAGGATGCATACTCCATTTATGTATTGATGTTGACTAATATGTTTCAGAATATTTTCAAAATTTTTCTTGTCTTGATCTATTCCTCTAGTATCACCTATTCCAGGAGTATCAATCAATCTTATGAGCTTATTTTCAGCATAGAAGACATGACTTCTGCATGATTGAGTGGCTGACATGCCTACTTTTCCTGTTTGCTCGTTTGAATCGTCATCGCCTATTTTTATTATCTTCGTTTCATAATGTTCATCTGATAACGTAAATTGTGATGATATCAACACATCCATATTATCAGACTTTGCATCACTTAAGGAATCGAATTTAAGATAATTCACAAAGGCGTTTATAAATGTAGATTTTCCTACACCGGTTTCACCAAGCAATAATATGTTTATTTCTTCCGGAGGTGTTAATGGTAGCAGTTCGATAAGCGTGTTTGACTCAAAAGGTATAAATCCTTCAGTATGATGAGGGCTATTGCATCTAAATTTGCAATTATTAATGCTGCTTTCACCACATCCACAGTATAAGTATTTGTTAAATCCATATTCTATGTCCTGCTCACATTTGAAACATTTCCAATTGCAAACGGAAGGTCGGCATCCAGCTTGGAGACAAGGTATTACTAATCGTATCTTCTTATTGGGATTATTTATTGGTTCGATTCTTGGTTCAAAATCAAAATTAATAAGATTCGATTTGAATAACACTTTATTGTCATTGTAGTAGTCACTACTCTTTAATTTTCCGTTAATATAATAGTGAATTTTTGGATATTCAGAAACTTTTATTCCGATACATATTTTAGGGTCAGCTATATAGAACTTGCATAAGCTCTCATTTAAATTATATAAATCTCGAAATATTCTATGTACTGGCGATGACAAATTACCACCGATAGTATATTCATCATTATCAATTAGTATGTAAATACGATTTTTTGAATATCTATCTAGAATATGTTCAACAGTCAAATGTTTACCAAGAAATTCCACTTTTTTGGCTCTTAAGGTATGTATCATGTCGACTTTTGTAGATACTGATCTGT
Organism: Glomus cerebriforme; assembly: GCA_003550305.1. NCBI lineage: Eukaryota > Fungi > Glomeromycota > Glomeromycetes > Glomerales > Glomeraceae > Glomus > Glomus cerebriforme. The sequence goes on along the minus strand of QKYT01000322.1, from coordinate 21,388 downwards.
GTCTATCGATGAATTCTGTGATAGAACTCTTGGATAGGATACTTTTTTGAAACTTCTCCTCAAGTTCATTAATATTTCCTTTTCCAGAACGTATTTTAACAAGACATTCTGCAAGTTCTCGTTTGAATCTCTCTTCCTCTATTCTAACTTCTTTTACACGATTGTTGATTTCATTAAAATTTGTATCTGATATGAGATGAGAAATAGAATTTGCATCATCAAATAAATCATTAAGTCTTTGTTTAGACTCGAATAAATCGTTATAACTTTGGTCTACTTTTATAATAGCTTCTTCATCCAATTCCGTTATCATATTGTTGGCAACAAGATTTTGGGAAAGTAACTTCGCAAATCCTGACAGTGGATAGAGAGTATATTCGATCGGAAATCCTTTCCCATCATTAGATTGTTTAATGTGTGAAGGAAGCTCGGCCATGACTTCCCTTACTTCATCAAAGGATTGAAGAATCATTTTATTATTCGGAACAAAATCCCCAAAAAGCTTTATTGAGAAATTAGAATCCTCTTCAACGTCTACGTTATCATTTCTAGAAATGGAAAGTGATAATTTTTCAAAGTAAGATTTTAACGCTTCTTCAACTTGAGATTTGTCTTCCTCCTTCGTGATTTTACGTTCAAATGATGCTATCATAGTAGCTCCCCATTTTATTCCTGTCACAACGTGAGTGGCATCAAAGTTACTGAACCCGTCTGTAGAAATGCATGCTTTAATATCGTCACGATTAATGTTCAAATTTTCTTCAATTGAAGTTAATTTATATATTAGAAAACCTTTCACAGATTTGAAACTTTCCTTTACATCGCTTAGATACTTGCTCGTGCCCTCTAAAGCAACCAGTCCTGCAAGAACGCTTAACTTTAGTTCAGCTTCAACATCTAACTTGTTGAATTTTTCTCTATGTGAATCCTCACATCCATATAATAATTCAGTATTGGATATTTCAGCCCTGCTTATTGAGTCATTTGGGAACTCCGTTTTTAATAATGTAGTCTCACAGAACGTATCTCTTGCGGTATTGTATAGAGACCCAATAGATGCGACTCTCCCAAGTGATTTTCGTTTAATTCTTTTAGTATCTGCCATTAGAGAGTAGAATTGCGATAAGAGAAATTGCGTTATGGACAGAATATTACCCTTTTAAAGTCTTATTTCCATGTTGTATATCACATAACCTCCCTTATTACGAAAATATCCTTTTAAAACAAAGATAAATCTCTTTTAAGAAACAATAAACTGATAACCTGATAACGACTAAATATAATTGGTTATTAATTGTAATCTGTTTATTGATTGGTAGTACTAAGGTTCATTTTAATTCAAACAAGTTGATTGATTGATTCCTTTTCTGTAGATCTACGCTGCGGTTTTATAAAAAATACTGTGTAAAATATTTGTAAATGAAACAATTTCAGAAACAATCGTATCTATACCACGAGATAATCAACAGAACATGATAAATCGTTTTGAAGATAAGCCCAAAAAAGAAACAAAAAAAAAAAAAAGATCAAATAACAACCAAAACATGAAATGGTAGCCCTGATTAGTTACTAGATTTACATAAGGTAGTGAGATATTGTGTACGAGTACGAATATAAATATAACTATTTACACATGATCCTATACATGTGACTATTTCCGTGATCACATTAAAATAAAAAATGGTCTAATGTTAATAGAAGAATAATATTACATCGTCTAGCTTTTTGAATACCTAATCATTATGTTGGATTTTTGGTCTGTAATTTTTTAAAAAAAAATCTCTTAACTTTTCGAATAGTTTGGCAACACAAATTTTGTTTTTATTGGCAAAACATAATTATAAGTCCAGAAAAATAATGGTATGCGGCTTGGTTGTAAAGATTTACAGTGTGGGACAAAAAAAATCAGAATCAAAAAATTGGACACTGCCATTCAATTATTATAATAAATCACATGTAAATTTACTTTATATTAAAGCTGATAACCAGATGACTTTATTAAAAAAAATTAATATGGTATACGCTCACCATTATTTTCAATAATTAATTCACAACGCCGTTTCATTGACTTCGAAAAATTAATTAGAACAGTTTCTGGGATATTTTGCCATTCCTCCACCATAAATTTTCCCAGATCAAGATTTTTTGGCATACGCTTCTCTACCTTACCCTTTATGATTGACCATAAGTTCTCTATGGGATTTAAG